>QTSX02005181.1:0-98568 GCA_014839935.2 Entomophthora muscae
TCTAGCCACAACTAGTATAGATTATTCTTCCAGGGCCGCAAGGTAATTGCATAGCCTTCCCTGTCATCTAACCAAGACCTAGTACAAATACAATCCTAAGGTTAGGGTTCCCTGTTGGGTGTCTGTGCCGCGCCTCATAATACAACAGCAGTGAAGGTTGATCCTGGAGTGGGTTGGGCAGAAGGAGCTGCAGGTATAAGCAAGGACATCTCTCCATCCACAAAAACAGGGACACAGGGGTAGGAAGAGAGGAAGTTGTGGTTTTTAGAAGCCATGAGCGCCAATATTGTAAAATATGCAGCCTGGGTGCTGATTTCTATGGATAGTTAGTCTACTACTTCTTTATCTTAATACTATACCTGTTGTGGTATAGTGACAGCCTGGGTAAGGAAAGAAGAATATAAAAAGATAATAAGACAAAACTGGTTCTTTATTTGATATTTTAGAAGGTTATATAGTGGGGGCAGGGGAATTATTGCCAAAGGAAAAAGGCACCAAAAGAAGGACTTGCCATATGGAGGCAGTGGAGAAATGGCATTGGAAAGTGCCTGGTCAAGAAAACAACTGGTTATATGTACCTTGCTAAATGGAGGAAAGTGGCTCTTAAATGCTTTAATTCTATTATTAGCTGCAGAAGTAAAGACCAAGCTCTATGCACAATAGATTTTTGATTCAAATAGCGCTTTTTAGGCGCAATTAAACGAGTTTATAGGCATAAAATAGCAACTGCAGCAAAACAAGTGGGCAATCAAGCAATTATTATTTTGTCCTTAACATAAACGGACTATGTTTTGGTTGATTCATTCAATAATGTCACAAAAGGCAATCCTCAAGAAGATACAGTCCCAAAAAAGACTCTTGCAAAGGAAATACTCTACTAGGACCTGACCACCCACCCTGAAGAATACAGACAAAGCCCACTCAAGGAAGACTCCCATGTTCTCCTCCCACTTTGTATCACAGTGGTTGGTCTCTCAAAGAACAAGGTTGCCAGCCATCACCATTGATATCAGATGAGCAGTACCCCCCACTGTGTACAACTTCAACACTTCATGAAAGGCTCACTAAAGATGCTGCTCAAAGTTGTCAGAGGTTTTCCAACTGACTGACTGAGCCTCTGTAATCCCAGGTGTTGTCCAAGCATAAAGAACTGACTGATTTTATATTGGATACCATCACCTGTTGCAAGACTGAGAGCCCTTGACCCTCAAATTGGAATTCCTTCAACTGAGCCTTCAAGTATTCTTCTGCTGTCTGCATGGAGAACCACCCATGGATACTTTTACCCTTTTGAAACCCAGTTCCTGTCATCTCCCTGGGCTTGCTCAACGCTAGGAACAGCACAGCAAACAATGGGTCTGTCCCCACTAAGGCCAGCTGAGGCACTAGTAGCTGATCTAGCTGAACCCCAAAGTCCAGATATCTGCCGTCCACATCATGCAGGACCACCTGTTTCTCTGTCACTTTCACCATCTCCATTGGCCTGGTATGCTTGCGTCTCTTTGGAATTACCACTTGCACCTTCTTCAAGACTCTCCTTGGAACTCTTCCAGAGCTAATGTTTACCATAGCCGCCATCTTGAGACACCTGCATATTTTAAACCTGTTGTATAATCCAGTGGGGGAAATGTTGCAGACCCTGAATGAATTAGACATCAAGCTGTTTGCTTAGTGATTAAGCAACAAAACAATCACACAATTGCTTCTTCTCAACGTGGTTTTAATAAAGATAACTACATTAAAACACTCATAAAACGGGTGTACAAGTTGTCTATCAAATGCTCTTCAGACACAGGCGTTACTTCTGAGGTTAATTATAGAACAACATAGATAGGGCCACATACCTCCATAAGGAAAGCCGCATGAAACCGGTTGTTTCATTGTGTGGGGGGCTCTACTGTGCCTGCCCACTCTCCTCCATTAGGAAATTCCTTTTGTCTGTGCCTCCTTTCCCCTGGTGGAAATTCCCCTGTCTTACATTATATAAGTATCTCACTATCAAATAAAGCACTAGTTTTTTCATAATACCTTATATTCTTCTGTCCTATCTAAAGGCTGCACTTATACCATCTAAAGGTATAGTATTAAGAAATAGGTTCCTTACTAACTGTTTGTAGAAATTAGCACCCTTTACTGATACAATTACGACACATAGGCAATGATATGTGGCAATTCATAGGAAAAAATCATCAGCAAGTTCATAAAGCCAGAACTCTTGATAACCAACGGAGGCAAAAAACTGACCTCTGAAAATCCCGTATACCTCACCAAGAACGGGGTCCAGCACACAGTGACAACACCTTACCATCCTCAGGCAAATGGACAAGTGAAGCGGCTTAATGGCAGCCTAGTGCAGGCCCTGGCCAAGCTCACTGCTGGGAGACCTGAGGACTGGTATAAGTAGCTACCAACTGCATTGCTCCTATGCCAAACCATGTGAACAGATCCACTGGGAAAAGCCCCTTTGAGCTAGTTTATGGCACACAACCCAATATCTTCTAAGCACTATCAGGACCTAAGCTGGAAACGCCCAGCAAAGTTCCACCACGCTTGGACCCTCAAGTCATGCAGGCCAATAGCAACCAACTAGAAAGAGAAGAAAAACGCCTACAGAATACCTTTGTCCCCATCCAAGACAGACATGAGGTCGGTGATAAAGTCTGGGCAATGAATACCAACAAGAGTAAATTACAGCCAGAAAAAGTGGGCCCTGCCATTATCCTAAAGGTAAACAAAAACAGCACTTTCCTTGTGCAAGGACTTGGAAAATGCAAACAAGACAAAGTCCTCTACCATGGCCACCTAAGACCCTGCAAAGTAAGACAGAAACAATGCAAGAATGTCCTACCCACCACCAAACAACAGTCAGTCCATTATGGCACCCAGGCTCCCAATGACCTCCTTGACAACCTGCCCCCAGAGGAGGCCAACCTTCAGTTAGGGAAAGTCAAAACAGCGGGCTTAATCCGCCAGCAAGGTTCCAAGTAAGCAGGTTTGTGACCTGCAATCCGTTTATTCAGTCACCCAAAGCCAAACTAGGAAGTTGACTCAAATTTCCAAATCCAACAACATGAAAAGAAGCTGATCCCTTACAGTGAATACCTTGTTTTGGCGCTTGACTCATTATTAGGATCAGGCTATCCCCTTCTTCCATCTAGCCGTGTGATCACCAATCATGTTCCTGTTATTCTTGATTCACATGAACTATATAATACTTATCTCTCTATACAGAATATTATCTAGTTTCCAAAAATTTCCCCCTTGTAACTCTGCTAAAACAGCACAGTTATGATACAATGAGACACTCTTCCTTCTTCTGGATATAAATTCATAGCTATTGTCTCTATATTGTACTATAGATAATCATACTGTATGACAGCATTATCATCTTTTGCTCTACTAATAAAGCGTAAGAGAAGATAAAATTAAGGAAATAGGACTGAGATCAATCATCACGTCAGTAAAGAATCATCAGTCTTTTGTTCTAATGGACTGGCTTTAAGGTGGCCCGCCTGCCTGCGTTATTTCTGGCTCTGCCTAAATCCTAGTAGGACCAGAACAACACAATAGGGGGCTATCCTTTCTGGGTGGTTTTTGGTGAAAGTTTGCTTAATGACTTCCTCACTTTCAGTTTTTATCTAGACACATCATACAACTGAGTCCCTTAAGCAAGCAGAGTCAGTTGTATATCTGAGCCACTACCTAGGGCTAGCTAGCCAGCAGATGGCTACTAGTTAGTGGTGTTGATTGTTTCACTTATTCATAGCCACTCTGATATAATAGAATACTGGGTTTTTATTTTAGATTGATTGGCCTGGCAGCCCAGTTCACACTGGACTCTTCTAGATGTAATTCTGATGAAAGTCCATGTGATGGCCCTCCTGTTCTAGGATATAATTAAGGTTTTTAATATTAATTATTATAAGATGTATATTTGGGTGCCTGTTGAGGCAGACTAATTAATTGTGCAATTTTTTCATGTTCTATCCATTAATTAGAAACAAAGACTTTTTTAATTCCAGGATGTGATTCAATCATTGATCTATTGATCTTGCAGCTTGGTTGACCACATTTTTTATTGAATTCATCCTTAAGTCACATACAGTAGTTTTAAAGGCTATGGCAATAAACAAAAATACTTTGGATTTAAATGAAATAAATCAGATGTAAACAAAATTAAAATTAAATAAATCTATTGTAAACTATTATAATTTTTTAATTTTGTATACATCTGATCCATTTTGTTTAAATCCAAAATTATTTTTTCTTTTTGCTGTCAGAACTTTTGGTTCTGCTCTCAGACCTGGCAGTCTGATTACAATTCACTTTATTGAGTAGTTGAGTAATCTTAGACAATGTGTTGATAGTTAGCTTGTATGATAACAAGTGTTAATTGCAACGTCTGGTATTTCCTTGGCAAGGTGACGGCTAGCAATGACAAGGGAGGCAACTTCCAAGCGGCTTTCTATACGGGCGGCTTGCTAGTTCTTTGAGTACTGACAATGGTCTTTGAACTCAGATATCTTCTTCTACTGTGAAAAGGTTCTACAGTAGGATCTTGGTATTATTGTATGTCTTCCATTAGTCCAATAGAAGGGCTTGTTATAGAGCTTACACTCTCTTGCCAGGATAAGATTATCTAGGGCTTCCAACTCTTGCTTGGTCAGTCTTTCCATCCCCAGGCCGCTAGCATCAACCCCCAGAGTCAGGAATCCATGCAATGGCATGGAATTCCATATCATAGTACCCTGCTCTTAGTACTTGTTGCCATAGAGTAATGCATAATCTATTAGCATGCCAGTGGTGGTGGCACTAATTTATGACTCTATTTTTAGCACATAACATATTGTTCTTGGTTGACCTTTCTTGTAGGAATTTGCAGTGGCACTGGCGGTTTGCTAGTGCAGATTAAACACATTCTTTTTGATCCTTAGGAAAACCTGTAGTAACTAATCCGGCAGTTTGCTAGAGTATTCTGGAATAACTCTAGCCAATTGAAAACCAGTCATAATTAGAGTCTATAATATTCCTGGTTGTTCTTGTAATAAGTGATCCAAATCTTATTCTACCTTGTCTTATTCTACCTTGCAAGTCACAATTTAGGCTTTTGGTGGCAGCTTGTCAGGCTGCCCTAGGGCCAGCAGAGCTGTCAGCAAAGCTGCTAAGCCGCTGATAGGCTTCCGGATGAGTGATAGTACGGCGCAACAGGGAATGCTTCCAGGGTGGACTTTGGAGGCTTTGAGGTGAAGCTTTCATAAAGTTTTTGATATATAAATCTACTCTAAGATGTAAAATAGTAGTGAAAATTTTTAGATGATGCTTAGATAGAGAATAACTTAAAAATAAATTAAGCTTCTTGAAAGCTTAAATTCTTGAATTTGATTGGCTTAGAAGAGTAGGATGATCAACCAAGCATTCAGGTAAGCTAAGCTAAACACAATACTAACCTTTTCAACCCAAAATCTATAGATTCACTTAAAACTTAAGATAAGCTTCAAAATATATACAGTGGCCCAAAAAAATACCCGGCCAGCAACATTTTAAAGAAAAAAAGGAAATTTCAATAAATAAAATTTGCTATAAAAAGTATGAGCAGATGCATCGCAGATTTTTACACAAGTATGGTATATAAAAACACAAAAATAAATAAATAGGAAGAAAAAATAAAAAGATTTCAAAAATATGAATATTTAATATAAAATAATAATAGATTTCAAAGCTGAATATACTATGGACTTAGTACTTTTTAGGCCAACCTTTGTCTTCAATCACAGCAGCAAGTCTTTTGGGCATAGAATGGACTAGGTTCTTTAAAGTTTCCATAGGAATTTCTTCCCATGCTTTTGCAACTCCAAATTTAAGATCCATAATGGATTGTTTAGAGGTTTTTGGAAAATTGGATTTGACAACATCCCAAAGGTGTTCAATGGGATTTAAATCTGGGCTTTGAGGAGGCCAACCCAAACAAACAATCTGTTTATCATCCAAGTATTTTAAGGCTTTCTTGGATTTGTGGATAGGAGCATTATCTTGCATGAAGATATAACTGGCCGGTTCTTGCAGATCCTTCATAAATGGATGGAAATTCCAATCAAGAATTCTTCTGTAAACATCAGCATTTACCTTCCCACTGATTGGCTGGATTCCCCCTCTTGTGCTGGCTGTGAAACAGCCCCAAAACATGACACCCTGGCGTCCATTTTTAACAGTGGGTTTTAAGCACTCAATTTTGTAAGCTTCATCAGCTTTGCAATAGACAGTTTGGCACCTCTGAGATCCACAGAGCTGAACTTTAGTCTCATCAGACCAAATCACCTTTTCCCAAAAGGATACAGGATAGTTAACATACTTATGAGCAAAGGCCAATCTTTTGGCTTTATTCTTTGGACTTATAAGAGGTTTTTTTCTTGCAACACAACCATAGTACCCCAGTTCATGGAGTCTATTGCAAACAGTGGCCTCAGAGATATCAATTTCCAAGGTATTTTTGATAGTCTCCTTAATTTGAGTGGCAGTTATAAATCAATTTTGTTTAACTATTCTGACAATAGACCAATCATCTCAAGCAGTAGTTTTTTTAGGACAACCTGATCTCAGGCAATTTTTCACTGAGTTAGTTTCCTGGAACTTGAGGTAAATTTCTTGGGCAGTTTCTTTGCCAATCTTGAGTTCATTGGCTATCTTTCTATAGGATAAGCCCATTTCCTTAGCTTGTACAACTCAACCACAAATAAACTCAGGTATTTCTCTTATTTTAACCATGTTTTCTGTGCAAAAGATTCTTTAACCCCAATTTTATAATCTAGGTAAGTTTGATTAAGAGGTGCTGTCTCATATTCATTTTATGTGCTTTAATCTACTTAAAGGCGCAGCTCTTATTATTAAATATTTTTGAATTTCTTTAAAATTTTCTTCCTATTTATTTGTTTTTGTGTTCTTATATACCATACTTGTGTAAAAATCCGTGGTGCATCTGCTCATGCTCTTTATAGCAAATTTCATTTATTGAAATTTACTTTTTTCTTTAAAATGTTGCTGGCCTGGTATTTTTTTGGGCCACTGTACATAATACTAACTGTTTTACGCATAGTAGATCAAGTATATTTAAGGTAAGCATATTTTAAAAAGTTTGAAGCTAAATTTTATTTAAAAAGTAGTAAATTGTTAAAAAAACTAATTCAATTAAAAAATAATTCAATTAAAAAACAAATTAAAGCTGCAAATTAGGTAAGCTTTTCATTAAAATTACTAACCTTCTTTCCAATTTAGATGGACTTGGTCCACAGCAGATCTTGGGGTGGGTAAGTTATTTTTTCATCAAATTTACTAACCTAGATTAAGAAAACTAGATTTTTGCCCTGGGGTTAAGGTAGGACATGCCATTTCAAAAACAGCATTTCAAAAAACGCCATCTCAAATTTAATTTGAGATGGTGTTTTTTGCGTTAGTGATTTTGAATCACAAAAAAATAAAATAAACAATAAAATAGTTAAAATTTACATATACTTTTATAATACAACATCTCAAATTTACGCCATCTCAATTCCGTCACTTTGAGTCAGATTAATTAAATCTTATTTTGCTAACTTTATTTACATATGAAAACACTTAGTGTGGGGCATGTTTACGCCATCTTGACTTTACGTCATTTTGAATTACACCATCTATCTTAAACTAAAATAAGTTTATACCTGAACTAAAATAAAGCCTGTGGTATAGTGCAAGAAGATGTTCCTATAGTATTAATCTAAGACACTTATAAAAGGAACAACCTAAAAAGACGCCACTATGATAGTCATTCTAGTGATTGTCATTGCTGGGTAAAAAACCAGTTTTGTTATATGTAATTTATAACTTTATTATACATGGATACATTGATAAGGGTCTCATCAATAAAATATTTTAATAGTGATTTTAATATAGAAGAGGGTGATTACGCCATTTTGATTTATGTCACTTTGAATTCCACCAAGTTTCACATCACCCAATTGATTCAAGGCGCACAATGGATAGGGGAAAATAAGGGGAAATTACATATGACGCCAGGCTACGCTATATCAATTCCCCCACCGCAATTCTTGTTTTCCACTTTTCAAAAGTATAGTTTCACGTCTAAAACCACTTAAGCAAAAAATGTAAGAAAACATATGAAAATTTGCGAATATATATTTTTTCATCTCCTCTAAACAACTGGGTACTTTTTAACCCCAGTTGTATAAGCTAGTTTTTGAGAAATTCAAGTTTTACTCTTTGGCCCGGTTGAGGTAGCTCCACTGTAAATTTGTTAATTTAATATAAAAAATGGTCAAAAACACTATGTTTTTGAGCTACGGCATCTCAATTACGTCACTTCAAAAACGCCATCTCAAGAGCAAGTTTTCAGTGAAAACTCAAAGTTTTGCCTACTTGCATTACTAATAAAAAAATTATTTTTCAAAAAAAAATATTGAAATTTTGATAGTATATATTATTTGGTCTCCTCTACAATTCTATGTAAAAAAATTAATACTTTTATATTAAAAACATTCTTGTTATTCTCTTTAAAAACAACCCCCAAATTGCTCATATTTTGATACTAATTCACTTTTAGATGCCTCCCAAGTCCATCAACAAAGCTGCGTCCAAGGCCTCAAAGTCCAAGACCACTCCTCCAAAGGCCAAAACTACCCCTAAAAAGCAGCCTGCTAAGGGTAAAGCTCCCCCCAAGACCCCTACGCCCTCACCAGAGCCTGAGGAAACAAGCCCAGCCCCTCCCCATTCTCCTTTTGTTTACTCCCTGTCAGACCCTCAAGAGAAGTTATTCAACTTTAACTACCACTCTGACCCCACTTCAGAGCCTGAGGATGAAGAAGAGCAGGAGCCTGAGCCTGGTGCTCCTGCAGATGAGCCAATTGAGCTCTGGGATCTTAATACCATCCATAATGTATGCAACAGAAATGGCACATTTGCTGTGCCCGCCACATACCCTATCAGCTATCTAATTATGACATAGAAAGGGGGTGCTGGCTTTGTCCACAAGGGCTACAGCTTCAGCTGCAACAACAAGAAGAAGCCCATCCGTCAGCATCTCTTCAAATTTGATAATGTTGGCTGTCCAGCTAGACTTACCACCTATGGGTTCACATGTTTTAAAGCCCTGACTATTGGACATGACTTTTCCAAGCCCTTTGATCCACTGTATCAACTGATCCGCTGGTTTCTTTACCAGGTCATACCAACCACCAAAGACCAAACTGCAACTGAGGTTGTAAGTGATGCACTCATTAATCTAAATGATACCCAACTGGCAACTGTTGGTGGCGCCTCAAAACTTCAGAGATATCTCACTGACCAGAGATATGCTCTGAGCACTGAAGGTGTCAGTGCTACATCAATTGACCAGTTGATTTTAACTGAAGAGCAAAAGCTTTCATGGCACAAAGAGAGATTTCTCCTTCTCAATGATGGGCAACATGCCCCAGAGCAGATCATCTGCTTTGCTACCTCCCAGTATCTTTGCAACCTTTTAAAATGCAAGACCTGGCTTGCAGATGGAACATTCTCAACCTGCCCAAAGCTCTTTAGCCAGCTTTGGAATATCCATGGGCAGGTTGGCAATCTTGTTCTTCCCCTGGTCTTCTTTTTCCTCCCAAATAAGAAGCAGGAAACTTATGTCCGGGCTCTAACAATATTAAAGGCCAAGTTGGATGAGATCTTCCCCACCATTGAAGAGGAGCCAAAGGAGACTAGAGGGTGCAAGAAAAAGGCCCAGTCAGAGGAAGCCACCCCCATCAAGAAAAATCCTGAAAGCCTTCTATACCATGAATACCTGGTAGTAGATTTTGAGCAGGCTCAGGCCAATGCTTTTATTAGAGTCTTCAAGAGCTCCCCTCAGGGATGCTACTTTCACTTTTGGCAGGCACTCTGCCGCTGCCTTCAAAAGTGCTCTGCACTTCATGAGCTGGTCTACACTGAAGGCACAAAGGACGTGTTCAACTGCTTTGCACCCTTGCCCTTGTGCAGAAGGAGGAGACAAATGCCTTCTACGACGCCCTCCTCCGCCATCCCTACATTATTGCCAACCAGGCAGCCTTTGCTCCATTCATAGAGTATTTTGAAACTCAATGGGTTGGAGTGTTTTAAGGAGCACGCTGCATCAGAAAGGGTGGTGACTCAATCCAGTAGAACTGCTTTTAGCAGGTAAAGAATGGCCTAATAAAGACCACCTCTTCTCTTGAAGGGTGACATAGTCAATTTGCCACAAGGGTCCAGGTTCAGAAGCCCAAGTTCAACAAAATCATGGTCCATCTCAAGACTCAGCAGGCCATCTCTGCCCGCCTCTTTAAAATAGGCATGAAGACCAAGGATAATCCCCCCAAGCAAACCAAAGCAGTGAAAAAGTATACAGAGATTAGCAAGGTGGTCCTTGCCTACTATCCCAAGGATAGCAAGCTTGAGCATCTCCAAGCTATCTCAGTTGCTCTTTCAACCAATGTATGATCCTTCCTCAATAAACACCACTATATCTTCTCTCTTTTTCCCTTTACTTTTATCATTATTTTAGTTTTATTTAGTATTTGGTACAATTCTATGCTTATTTTAAAGTATAGTTTGTAGTTAAAATCAATGAAAATAGTTATTTTTGGGATATTTTAACTTTTGAGCTTTACGCAACCTTGTTGCTACTAATTGAACCCATTTTTTATTAAAGATTTGGAATCCTGAGGCTTTTTTAAGCCTAGAAATGTTTTTTGAATTTTATTTTTTGGGAATTTTTTGGGTAGTTTTTGGAGTTCAAAAAACCTAAAATTTAAAACTGTTTTTTCTTAGTCAAAATGCCGTAAATCAAAATGGCGTTTTTACTAGTAAATTGAGATAGCAGAAATTTGAGATGCCGTATTTCAAGATGGCGTTTTTTGAGATGCCATTTTCAAAATGGCGTGTCCTACCGGGGTTAATCATAGGAATGGTAAGTAATGTGTTCAATCACTAATTTTTTTCTAAGCTGCATTTCAGGTAACTATTATCAAAAAAACCACTTGCCTTCAAATCCTTTTAGATGGACTTAGCCTGCAGCAGATCTTGGATTTGGTAAGTTTTATTTTACTAATTTTCCAAAGTAGATTTAAAAAACCAGACTTTTGCCCTAAAGCAGATCTTGGTTTGGTAAGTCATTTTGCTAAAAACTAATATTTTTTTTAAAAAAATGCCCAGTTTTTACTGCAGCAGATCTTGGGGTTTGGTGAGAACTTTGTGCTAACTACCTAATTTAGTTTTCATCCTGAAGCTGCTCTTGATTAGGGTAAGTTTTTTTTAAATTTCAATTTTACTAACCTGAATTTAAACCTCAAGATTTTGGCTTTAAGATGATCTTGGGTTTGGGTAAGTTTTTAGCAAATTTGTGTATGGTAAGTATTTCTAGGATCATTATGATATCCACTATTTTCTAATCATTTTTGATCCAACTTTCACTTAAAAAAGATCATATTCTTCAAGTAAATATTAAATAAAAAATTTCATTTACTTAAAATTAACTATTATCTATTTTAATTATTTTACTTATATTTTGTTTGACTTATTTGCTTTAAAATTTTTACTTTTTGTCATTTTCAAAGTTTTACTGCCAAAAACTTCATATTGTTATCACTCAGTAATTGTTAAATGGTTAAAGCAACTTCTATGCTTAGATTATTTTATTTATAGAGTTGAAAGAAAGTTTTTGACAACTTTTTTAGTTTTTAGATCCAACTGACATTGTTTCAAAAATACTTTTTTAGCTTTATAGTATCAAAAAAAACTATAATACTTAAAAAGAGTGTTTTATTATAGATGCTTTTATTTTGATTGCATTTGCCTTATTATTATAAAGATCTCTATATTCAAAGCTACATTGTTGTTTACTTATCAAAAGTTAATACCCTAAAGAATTAAGACAGACTAATGAAATAATTATTTGTTTGGCTTTTATTTCTGAACCTTTTGCTAAAAATTAAAAGGTTAAATATGCTGGGAAAATTGTACCCAGGCAAATAGAAAAATATTAAAATGTTTTAGGAAATTTCCACAACTAACCCAGATACTGCTAAAAAGTATAAGCTGATAAGTGGCATCTTTGGCGTAGAAAATAATAACTTTAGATATACAATAAAAAAGATAAACATTTCAAAACACAAATTATATGACAAACTAAATCAAACATACATATTTCAGATAAAAAAGAGTATTATATGGTTTTGACTATAGACTATATCAGCTAAGACAGAGAAAAATATCTATTGTTATCAAATGCTTAAAATTTAAAATAAATTTATTGATTTGTCCTTTGGAAATCAAAAATTGTTATTGAAAATAAAAAATATTTCAAAAGTATTGTAGTTTTGAGATAATGCAAGAATTATTCAATCTCCCATTGCTTATACGTCAAAAGTATAATTCATAATAAAAGTAAAAACTTATAAAATAAGACCTTGTTGATATTTCAATAGAGATAGTTGTATAGAATCTCCTTATACTTCTCTGATGTAAGTTGCACAATCAAAACAACTATAATTTTTATAATAAAAAACTGTATTTTTGAAAACTACTAAATCATCTTAGAAAACAAGAATTATGAACAAAATTAGAATTTTTGCTGAAACTATCAAAAAGTCTTTCTGCAAGACTAACAGAAAGATACCAGTGAGCAGCTTTAAAAGAGAAAGCTTACCATAACACAACTGTTCTCTTTTGATACCCTGCTCACCACTCATAGCTTTATACTCACTGATTTCTGCTAAGCTTTTAACTCTGGCTAAAAACATTGTAAATAATATATAATTATCTCTAATTCAAACAAAGCTAATTATAAGCTCTGAAACTAGAAACACATCATTGGGCTGCTGTAAAAGAGTAAAGCTAAGTGTAACAGAGCTTTGCTCATTTTGAGCCAGCCTGCACATATTTTATTTTACCAGCTATTACTAGAAACACATACCAGTAGGCTGCCGTAAAAGAGTAAAGCTGAGCGTAGCACAGCCTTGCTCTTTTGGCAGCCTGCCTTACACACCTTTCCTTTTACCAAACCATATCTGATAAAATTTATTATCTGCAGTTAAATATTTATTTATTTGTGTTAATAAATAAATCTTTTAAAAAGCGCATTCCAAGCAAGAGCCTTGGGGTCAGATTTAGGCAGACTGTCTAAAAGGAAACTGATCATGAACAATTGAATGATTTGTTTGCTTTTGACAGTCTGCTGACCAGTATGTGCTTGTCTTATTCAACCTTGGGAGTCCACCAATAGGCTTTTGGTTGGCAGTCTGTCAGGCTGCCCTGGGGCCGGCAGAGCTTTCAGCGGAGCCGCTAAGTTACTGATAAGCTTTTGGATGAGTAATAGTCTGGTGTGACAGGGAATGCTGCCTGGGTGGACTTTGGAGGCTTTGAGGTGAAGCTTTTTTAAAGTTTTTATATAAAATTCTATTTCAAGATGTAAAGTAGTCCTGCAAAACTTCATATGAAGGTTAGATCATCAGTTTAAAAATAAATTAAGCTTCTTAAAAGCTTAAACTCTTGAGTTTAATTGGCTTAGAAGAGTAGGATGATCAACCAAGCATCCAGGTAAGCCTTCACTAAACACAATACTAAATTTTTTAACTCAAAATCTATAGATTCACTTCAAACTTAAGGTAAGCTTCAAAATATATACATAATACTAACTGTTTAATCATAATAGATCAAGTATATTAAAGGATTTTCAAATTAAGCATATTTTAAAAGGTCAAAGCTAACTTTGATTTAAAAAGTTAGTAAATTTTTAAAAAAATAAATTCAATTACAAAAAAACAACTTAGAGCTACAAATCAGGTAAGCTTTTTATTAAAACTACTAACTTTATTTCCAATTTAGATGGACTTGGTCCAAAGCAGATCTTGGGGTGGGTAGTTTATTTTTTCAGCAAATTTACTAACCTAGATTAAGAAAATCCAGATTTTTGCCCTAAAGTTAATCACAGAAATGGTAAGTAATGCTTTGAATCACTAATATTTTTTGACCAAGCTGCATTTCAGGTAACCATTTTTAATTTTAAACCACTAACTTTCAAAGCCTTTTGGATATGCTTAGTCTGCAGCAGATCTTGGGGTTGGTGAGTTTTATTTTTACTAATTTTCCAAAGTAGATTTAAAAAACCAGACTTTTGGCCTGAAGTAGATCTTGGTTTGGTAAGTCATTTTGCTAATTACTAACGTTTTTTTAAAAAAATGACCAGTTTTTAAGCAGTAGATCTTGGGGTTTAGTGAGAACTTTGTGCCAACAGCCTAATATATGTTTTCATCCTGAAGTTGCTCATGGGTAGGGTAAGTTTTTTTTCAAATTTCAATTTTACTAACCTAAATTTAAACCTCAAGATTTTGGCTTTAAGATGATCTTGGGTTTGGGTAAGTTTTTAGCAAATTTGTGTATGGTGAGTATTTCTAGGATCAGTATGATATCCACTATTTTCTAATCATTTTTGATCCAACTTTCACTTAAAAAAGATATTATTCTTTAAGTAAATATTAAAATGAAGAAATTTACTTGTATTTAAAGTCAACTATTATCTATCTTAATTATTTTTTTAATTATGTTTGACTTATTTACTTTAAAATTTTACTTTTTGTCATTTGAGAAGTTTTACTGTCAAAAACTACATAGTGTTATCATTCAGGAATTGTTAAATGGTTTAGGCAAGTCCTATGCTTATTTTATTTTATTTATAGAGTTGAAAGAAAGTTTTTGGCAACTTTTTTAGTTTTTAGATCCAACTGACATTGTTGTAAAAATATTTTTTAACTTTAAAGTGTCAAAACCAACTAATTAGTTAAAAAGAGCGTTTTATTATAGATGTATTTATTTTGATTGCATTTGCCTTATTATCATAAAGATCTTTATATTCAAAGCTACATTGTTGTTACTTACAAAAGTTAATACTCTAAAGAATTAATACAGACTAATAAAATAATTATTTGCTTGGCTTTTATTTCTGAACTTTTTGCTAAAAATTAAAAGGTTAAATATGCTGGGAAAATTGTACCCAGGCAAGTAGAAAAATATTAAAATGTTTTAGGAAATTTCCACAACTAACCCAGATACTGCTAAAAAGTATAAGCTGATAAGTAGCATCTAATGGCATAGAAAATAATAACTTTAGATATACAATAAAAAAGATAAACATTTTGTCAAGGGTCTGGATGTACAAGCATTCTGGCTACTGCAACCTACTTAACATCCAACCATTGCCTGATTTAGTCCCCTTCCAATATACCGTTTGACATACCAAGAATGGTAACCAAGCAATATCACCTGATTGTCCAAGTATCCAGTGGCTCAAAAGCATCTAGCACATGACCAACCCCTAGGTTCAATCCAACTAAATCCCTGCCACAGTCAAGTCTATATAAGTCTAAAGTATTATCCAATAAAATATACTTCTCTTCTTTCTTAATTCCATATTTGAAACTTCCCTAAAAGATGCTCCTTATCACTGATAGCAGCTATGGTTTTTTATCACACCCATGAGAGAGAAAATGACTGACCAAAACCCACCCACCTTTGCTCATGTACTCAACCAGGCCACATTCCAGGATACCTGGAAGACGTGCTTCCGCGCCCACAACATTGATGAGAATATACCTGTGACTGTACGACAATCATTATTGAGTATTTAGCCAAATAAATGCTCCAAAATATAAAGTTATCTCTGTTTTTCTGATTATTTCATATAGATAGGTTGAATTGGAAGTCTTAAGGTAAAGATTCCTGAAAACTGGATATCTAGGCTCAATAAAAGAACAGAAGGCAAGATTGGCCGAGTCAATCTGGGAGACTGGGTGTCTAAAAACGGTTTAATTAATTGGTAAGATTAATAAATAAATACACAGGAATATAATTAATGAAGATTTAATTATATTGGTTAAATTTTATTGACTATATCAAGAAGTTTGGGTAAGGACAACCATAAGTAAACCCCCAAATTTTGGGTTAAAAGCGCCGCTTTGGCAAATTCATTAGGTTAAAAGCGCCGCCTAATGAATTTGTAAAGCGCCAAGGCGCTGCTATCAAATTTTTTCAGGCGCTGAGGCACTGTGGCGCCGCCTGGGGAAGTTCCTGGGCGCTGCAGTGGCGCCTGGTTTGAGTTTCAAATCATTTTAATGAGTTTTAAGGCAAAAAAAACCATTAAATGTGAAGATAACTAAATAAAGGCAAGGATGCCTAGGAGTTCCGGGTTGATCAGCTGGTTCCCAGTTGGAACATTAATAGCTGAGTTATGGGATGTTTAATCCACAGGGTTTTGGCACCGGGAGCTGAGAAAGCTCCATGCCAAATTGGTACATTGGGATGAATGAAGACAGGTGACTTCTTCCCATTGTAGGTTGATTTTCATAGGTTGAGAAATAATGGTGATCTTTTAGGTAAAGATCTAGCTTTGGATGACTCAAACATCATAGATCACGTGAGATAAATCATAGGTTGATTCAGAAACCAGAGGGGTTTTCAGCCAAATATGCCCTGAATGGTATATAAGCAAAAACAGCTACACTTTAATAAAGATATATTGTTGATTTTGACGCTTTCCCCTCAACTACCTTTTCAATTACTATGTCTTCTTTGTTAAAATTTGAAAGAGCCAAATTTGGAGTACTTTGTGTGGAAACTGCTGCTGCCAGGAAAGAGGTTCCTACAAGTTTGTTGGAGGAAGCTTGGGCAAGCCTGGAGGTCACCAAGACTGTGCCTGAGGAGTCCTTGGTGGAATTAAAGGCTGCGTTTGAAGAGTTATACTCCAATTACTTTGTAAAAGAATGTACTCCCGCCCAAGGAAACCAAATCTATGTGTGGGATTCCTGGAACCTGTTAGTAGGATGGTAAGAAATCTTAAAACAAGTTAAAGCAAAGGCAAATTGTGAAATTGAGGCTTTAAGGGCAAGGGAGGAAAAGAGTGTTGATATCATGGCCCGTTGGCGGGATGATAACAAAGTGTTGTCCCATAAAATTGCCTCTCTGGAGACAAAGCTCTTTGAAGCTTTGCCAAAGGAAGATAATCGCAATAAGATTCAAGGGCAGGATGATGGCGGGATGGACTGGTTGGACCTGGATTCACCACAATACCTAGTGGATGCACTGTATTTGAAGGACTGGTCATGCCCAAAGCATGCGCCAAGATCATTCAATACAGTTGCTCTCTTCAACCACAAAAAAACACAATACCACCTATCACAGGTGAAGTTACCAACACCAAGTGCATTGGTATCAACAAGTTCTTTGGTAAAAAAAAGAAAACATCATCAACTGGCTAGACCACACAGCTGTCAAACTCCGCGCCAGCCGCATCCCCCATGAGAAATGGGTCCAGGAAGCCAGCAAGTGCCTGTACAAGGCCGCAGCTAACTGGTTTGCCACCTGGGTTGGCTCACAAACTGATGACCAGCTTGAAAACTGGGAAGATTTCAAAGCAGACATCACACACAATTTCCGTGTCACTGAATCCCTCCAAGACATTGCAATACAGCTCAGTGATCTTCCTCAGAAGTCCACTATTGCAGCTTACGCCAATGAATTTGAGGAAATACACCATAAAATTCAAAACCCAGAACAAGCTGACAACGTACACACTAGAGCCTCATTCATTAATAGAATGAAATCCTCAGCTGCTACCCTCATCTGTCCAGAGGCATAGACCTCCATGCCCACGCTCATTGCAGAAGCCAAGCTCACTGAAAAACGCACAAGCATGGAATATGCTGCACACAACAGCAATTGCTCCTCAAATGGCAATGGCATAGAAAACTCCAATGGCAACAAATGCCAAAATACCAACCATAACAATGACAACTCCAACTGCAACAATGGCAATCACAGCCAAAGCGCAAACTGCTCCTGTCCCAAGAAAGAGGACACCGCCAAAGTTAACAATGCTGAAGTAGCAACTTGCTATGAATCTGACCCCACATTCTCTGACCTTGAAGGTCTCAAAACAGAGAAACAGGGAAAAGAGGAGGGGGAACAGGCTTAAGTGCCCCTGTCTCCCCCCAACTTGACAAGAAATTGTACCAAGGCACAAACGTTGCTACTTGCATTCCCCGTGTCCCACAGTCCTCCATTTTTATGAGCTTAAAAATTAAAGTTTGCTCACAACTTCTTGCTCTACCCATGTACTTACAAATCACATACACACAAAAATTCATTTGACTCTGGTGCACAACACACTATGGTTATCAAATCTTTTGTAACCAAGTACAAAATACCAGTTGTCAAATCCAACTTCAAGTAACCAAAATGGCAGACAAATCAAAGGTTCTACTTGAAGGCAAAACAACTCCCTTCAGAATTAATCTCCAAGGCATACAAACTTTCATCAAAGGACTTGCCATGAACAATATAAACTACAACATTGTAGCAGGCATGGACTGGTTCACCCGAGTGGACCCCAGCGTATCTTGGAAAACAAAGACCATGACCATTAAATGCAACAGAGTTGATTTTAACATCCTCAAAGAACCCAATGACCTCATTCTAAGAGACACAGTATTTGTCCAGGTAATAAACCAAGATGACTAAGAACATCTAACCAAAGATAGTACCCTCCATATAATGAGGTACACTGAATTCAATAACATACAAACACAAAAGATCCAATGCCCAGAACTCACAGCACTCCTAAATGAATACGCTCACATATTCAAAGAGGAACTCATCAAGTTACCCCCCAAACGGGAAGTCAAACACGGCATTGACTTATGCAAAGCCATGCTCAAACCTGCACCCCTCTACAGACTCTCTCTCATGGAGACCCAAACCCTCAAAACACACATTGAGGACAACTTAGCTAAATGCTTCATCCATCTGTCTGAATCCCCATGGGGGCAGCAGTATTCTTTGTAAAGAAAAAGGAAGGCACTCTACGTCTAGTAACTGGCTATAAAGCTCTCAATGCAATCACAGTAAAGAATAAGTACCCTCTGCCACTTATAGAGGATCTGTTTGCAAGACTCTCAGGTGCCAAATTTTTCTCCAAAATTGACCTCACCTCAGGGTACAACCAGGTTGAAGTAAAGGAAAAGGATATACCAAAGACTGTGTGCTCTGTATGCAATTTGGATCCTTCTAATGTAGAGTAATGAACTTTGGGATGACCAATGCTACTGCTACTTTTGTCACCATGAACCAAGCACTAAATGGTCTCTCAAATACATTATGCTACCTTGACAATATCATCATATTCTCAAAAACAAAAGAGGAACACCTCACGCATGTCTGCAAGATACTCAATTGACTCGCAAAGCACAAACTTTACACAAAACCAAGTAAGTGCCAATTTATGGAAAAGGACCTCCTGTTCATGGGCCACATTGTCTCTGACAGTGGCATCAAAGCAGATCCAGAAAAAATAAAAGCCATAAATAACATGCAACGCCCCACCTCCGTTAAACAAGTTAGATGCTTTCTCAGTATGGTAGCTTACCTAAGGAAATACATTAAAGACTGCAGAAAACTAACCGCACCAATCAATGACTTAACCAAGGGTAATGCCAAAAAGGAATTCATCTGGACTCCAGAATGTGACAATAATTTCCATTCATTAAAACAAGCTCTGATTGAAGCACCAATCTTGTAATACCCTAATAACAACATGTGCTACAAGCTTGAGTCAGATGCCAGCAACACCATCATTGGCGCAGTCCTGTGCATCTGCCAGCCAGGGCAGCAAGACTTCCTGCCAGTATGCTACAAAAGCAGAAAACTAACTAATACTGAGCAGAGATACCCAATACACGATAAGGAATTGCTAGCAATATACCACACTTGCAAGAAATGGAGATGTTACTTAGAAGGACATTTAAACGTCAAGTTCTAACTGACCATAAATCCTTAATCTATTTCAAAACTCAGAATGCACTCACACAACGGCAAGCCAAATGGATGTCCTTGCTGGAACAGCTTAACCTGGACATCCATTACAAAAAGGGGGCAGAGCTGGTCACGGCCAATGCTCTCTCTAGACTATGTTAGCCTAGAGAGGATCACTCTGACTACCTGGACCCTGACTGGCCAAACCTGTACAACACTGAGTATAAAACCAAAGGGAAAGACCCCTCAACACATCAACTGACCCACAACACATTAGTAAGCAAAAAGTACTTCCATGTATCAAATGGCATAGTATACCAAATTATTAATGACAAACATATCCTGTACATCCCACTTGCACAAAGAGTTGACACCATACTAAGACATCACCACCTGCTAGGCCATACAAAGGCTAACAATATATACCTCACACTAAAAGAGATAGTATGGTGGCCCAACCTCAAGCAGGATATAGTTGATTTTCTGAAAAAGTGCACAGTGTGCAAGAAATACACCAGTACAAAGGCTCCTCAGCCAACGGTCAACCAAGTACCAGACCCTGAACCATTTAAGGTTTGGGGGCTAGAGGTAGTGGGGCCTGTTGGGAATTTTGACCATGCAATGATGCCAATTATGACAGAGCTCACAGATTGGGATTGCTACAACCAAATCCATAAATTAGTAGTGCAAAATACAATGATACTAATTATGACAGAGCTTGCAGATATGAATTGCAGCTACCAAATAACATAAATTGGTAGTATAAGCTACATGCAAATTGGATTAGCAGCAGTCTGCTGACCTAAGCCTAATACTAGCCCATGACAAGCGCCGCCGCGGCAATTAATGACACATGATTTGCTGCCGCCGCACTTAATAAATACACAAAGCGCTGCAGCGCCGCCTAGCAATTAGATTAAGCGCCAAGGCGCCAAACTACTTTTACATCAAGCGCCGCTGCGCCAACTGAAAATTATTGCAAGTGCCGCGGCGCCACCTGGAAAATAGTACAGGCGCCACTGTGCCACCTTACCTTTACATTGAGCGCCGAGGCGCGGGGTTTGATTCCCCATAATCTCAAATTCCCTTAATTGTCACATTAATAAGCATTAAGCTGCAGTATGCTAAGAAATCAGGAAGTGATCCTGAAGTAACTAAATTATTCCACGCCATCAAGGATCACCTGTGCTGGGTTAAGATGAAGATATTCTATTGGTTGACGTGCAAGAAGCGCCAAACCTAGATTAATAATTACCCAAATTAGGGGCGTGTTAGAATGTCCTAGAAGATATTGCTAGCAGCCCAGGGATTACCCTTGTAGTAGGTATAAGAAGAATTAATCATTTACAATAAAATCAATCTTGAATCTTTGGAATCATATTTATTTTATCCTTAATCTGGTTGACCTTTATCCTAATCCTTAAGTGCTTCTGCACAATCAGAAGCCATTGCTGGGCAATAATCATGGTCCTGCTCAATCCTGGCTCTTCTGCTACAATACCACTCATATCCTCACATATGACTGTATTCTGGCAAAAATCCTGTGCCCTCTAATCTCTAATAATTGTTGCGCTGTAATGCAAAAAGCGCAACAGGGCCCTTCCTAGAAACAAAGACAAACCAATGTTTCTTAATTGTAGCTATCAACTTTGCCACATGCTGGCCCATCTGCTGGGCAACAAAGGACCACAAAGCAGAAACCATAAATTTGTTTCATTAACAAAGCAATCATAGCCAAATATGGCACTCCAGACTACATCATAACTGATGGAGCAACAGAGTTATCAGGGTTCATAGTTAATGACAACTTGAAATCCAAAAACATTAAACACTCCACAACCTCTCCATACAGGCCACAGGTCAACGGTAGAGTGGAACGCCTAAACGGCAGCCTTATCAGAACCCTAGAGAAAATAATGGATGGCAAAGCCAAAGACACATGGCTACTATACGTGAAACATGCATTATTAGTATCCAGAGTCCGCACCAATCAAGGGACAGGCTATTCACTGTTTGAGTTAACCTACGGATACAAACCAGAAATAACCACCCGTAACAAACAGCCCTACATAAAGATCCCCCTGGGGAAACCTCTCACAGTAGAGCAAGCACCAAACCTACAACACATCTGCCTCAAAGCAAAAATAGATGAAATGAAGAGGCTCAAGACACAAAAGGTAATCTCCACAGAGGAACCACTTCCCATCAACTCCCCTGTCTGGATTCTAGCTGGCAACAGAAAGAAGCTAGACTCAGTACACAGGTTACCAGGAAGAGTCATCAAATACAGACCAGAGCACAACACCTACCTAGTAAAATTCCAAAGTACCAAAAACCCAATTATCAAGAAATACCACAGAACCCGTCTCCGCCTCAGTAAAGGAGAACACTCAACCAGACTGGTTCCAACTAGCAAACAGCTCCAGGAGCATCAGGCGGCAGCTGTTAAGACAAAGCCCCCTCCTGATGCACCAGAGTAACCCCTTAGGGGGTGTCAAGGGTCTGGATGTACAAGCATTCTGGCTACCGCCAACCTACTTAACATCCAACCATTGCCTGATTTAGTCCCCTTCCAATATACCGTTTGACATACCAAGAATAGTAACCAAGCAATATCACCTGACCGTCCAAGTATCCAGTGGCTTGAACCCATCTAGCACATGACCAACCCCTAGGGTTGATCCAACTAAATCCCTGCCACAGTCAAGTCTATATAAGTCTAAAGTATTATCCAATAAAATATTCTTCTCTTCTTTCTTAATTCCATATTTGTAGCTTCCCTAAAAGGCGCTCCTTATCAATTTCAAAAAAAATTATATGACAAACTAAATCAAACATATATATTTCAGATAAAAAAGAGTATTTTATGGTTTTGACTATAGACTACATCAGCTAAGACAGAGAAAAATATCTATTTATATCAAATGCTTAAAATTTAAAATAAAGTTATTGATTTGTCCTTTGGAAATCAAAAATTGTTATTGAAAATAAAAAATATTTCAAAAGTATTGTAGTTTTGAGATAATGCAAGAATTATTCAATCTCCCATTGCTTATACGTCAAAAGTATAATTCATAATAAAAGTAAAAACTTATAAAATAAGACCTTGTTGATATTTCAATAGAGATAGTTGTATAGAATCTCCTTATACTTCTCTGATGTAAGTTGCACAATCAAAACAACTATAATTTTTATAATAAAAAACTGTATTTTTGAAAACTACTAAATCATCTTAGAAAACAAGAATTATGAACAAAATTAGAATTTTTGCTGAAACTATCAAAAAGTCTTTCTGCAAGACTAACAGAAAGATACCAGTGAGCAGCTGTAAAAAAGCTGATTGAAGAACAACTGTTATCTTTTGGTACCCTGCCCACCATCATAGCTTTATAATAACTAATTTGTGCTAAGATTTTATAAACATGGCTAAAAACATTGTAAAAATATATAAATATCTTCACCTTCAAGCAAAGCTAATTACCAGCAATAAACTGGAAACATATACCAGTAGGCTGCCATAAAAGAGTGAAGCTGAGCATAGCACAGCTTTGCTCTTTTGGCAGCCTGCCTTACACACCTTTCCTTTTACCAAACCATATCTGATGAAATTTATTATCTGCAGTTACATATTTATTTACTTGCATTAATAAATAAATCTTTTAAAAAGTGCATTCCAAGCAAGAGACTTGGGGTCAGATTTAGGCAGACTGTCTAAAAGGAAACTAATCATGAACAACGTGAATGATTTGTTTGCTTTTGAAAGTCTACTGACCAGTATGTGCTTGTCTGCTTCACAAGGGATTCTAAGATCAATTAAGCCTGCTGGTAGTATTAGAAGCTTCTCCAATAGATGGCTTGGCAGGCCGCCAAGATATTCAAGGGAGAACAAAGTCAGTATAAATTCCTGACATTTGCCATAGCTTTTAAAACTACTGTAGCTGTGCACCCAAAATTATTGGTTGAATTTGTTAATTAGTCAATATCCTAAAATTCTGACAGATATGATATTTAAATTTGCACATTTTCTAAGTCTATAATCAATCACCTTGCTTGCCTGATTGGTGTTTATTGTGAGTATTTTCTGAATCAGTTTCATACTATTCAATAGCTTTTGCACTTTTCTAACAAGATGTAGATAGCAAATAATTGATGAGATTCCTACCTAAATCCCTGACTGTAAAGGCATTTATACACCCTGTTTTAAAAATGTAAATGATTCCTTTACAGTAGTTTTCAAAGCTATGGTGCTAAGCAAAGAAATGAGATTTAAACAGGAACAACTCAGATGTAAACAAAATTAACTCAGATGCAAACAAATTTGAAACCAGATAATTTATGTCGATTCACTTCTATTTTGTTTACATCTGAGTTGATTTCACTTACAGATGAGTTGATTTCGCTTAGTGGCATAGCTTTGAAAACTACTGTACCGATATTTTAAATTAGGTTTCGCTTTTTGAGCTGGGCAATCTTGCAATTAGGCTAGCTTCATGCTGGGCGAAATTTAAACTTTCGAAGCGAATTCAATTTAGTTGGAGTTCGTGCAAAGATTGATGATCCGGGGTCGGCTTCTTTACGACGGTTAATCTAATTCTAGCTGTAGAATATACTTTATATTCGTTTTGTCAGAGCGATCCTTGATGCAGGTGAAGTTTGGAATTTAACGCAATACCAAAGAGTTTGGAAATAGAAGGAATAAGTACTTGGGCTATTCTTAGCAGGGAATGCACATGTAGCGGCTACCAGTCGTGTGTAGCAAGACGATAAATATTTGACTCGGGAGTGCAGATGCTTTTGATAGGCCTTCTATTCGTAGTTCCCCCTCAGCCAACTGATACAAGGTAACTAATTGGAGGGTGATAAATTATTACGTCATCTTTGACGGGTCGCAAAAGAGGTGCTTACTGCGGGGTGCAAAGTGGATAAACGCAGTCCATAGTGTTCCGTTCTTGGCGAAAGGACTAGTTGTGCAATTGGGCTGCCGCCAGTCGTGACAAGTCCCTAGCTTGAAATTATAAAGAACTGTAGATCCTTTAGTCATCGAACTGTTGGTTTATAAACCAAGCTAAAACGGAAATAGAGGTCTCGCCAAGAAATCGGATTTAGCTACATTGGAAGTCAGACACATTGTCAGGAGTAAGGAGCTGCTTTCATAGGCTGGAGCCCATTTCACTTGGGTGCAAATAGGATGCACCTCATTTTGCTTGATCCGTTCAATCCAGCAAGGCATAATGCAAGCCATTCATTTAAAAACCTAGTTTTAAAAATGTATGACAGTTGACAGACCGAAAATGAGTTACCAACTGGGGTAAAAAGCAGGGGCTGCGTGGGTTTTCCAACGAAACCAACTGCTCGCACTGGCAGCGCGTGAAAATTCTACAAGCTTTCTTATCCACCCAAGAAACACAGGTAATTATTTTATATTAATTTTGTTAAAAATATCCACACAAAGAATCGTTATCCTTAAAGCTTTAATAATCAGTCTTGTGCCTTTTCTAATTCAAAGCTAGATGATACTGTGGCCTCACAAAGCCTTTTGGATTTTTCTTCTGTGCTGTCTATCGGGGCAGCTACAAGCTCAAGCGCCTGAATCTCCCCCCGATCCAGACGTTCTCATTATTTCATCAACCACAACGATATATGAAAACCCTACAGGCGGCGTATTGCCAGGCCCTCCAAGAAGCAGAAGCTTTTTCCAGAAAAATAGTGGTGCAATTATTGGAGGGAGTGTGGCAGGTGGCCTGGCCCTGTTCGGTGCAATTCTTTTTGTCATGTACAAGATACGACAGTCAAATCGTCGCTGGGAAGATGATGAATATTTGAAGACTTCAGCTAATCCGTTTAAATCAACGCTTGAACAATACCATGTGGGAAGCTCTTAAAAAACTGCCAACGTCTTGATTCTTACAACGAGTGAAGTGTCCTTAATTTCCCACCAAGAAGACCGACCCTACCGCGCCAAGGATTTCAAGGAACCTTTAATTTTCCATCTTGCTTTAAAGGTAAAGGGGTTAGCTTGTAAGGCTGCGAAATCCCTACAATCTCTTAACAATAATTAAAAATAAAAAAGATTTGTTAATTTATCTTAATACTTAAAAACTCAATAACCATTTATATTAAGTTTTATCTAAAGCACTCTAATTAGATACCAGCATATAAGCTTAAATTTAACTCGAGATTACCCTGTGTAACGAAGTCGCACTATACAGTGTTCCATTTAAAATACTGGCCACTAAAACTATTCGATTCTCAAAAATATATTCAAAATAATATCGTCTGGCAAAGGGCTAGATTAGTGTATGGCTTTTTAAAGACAGTATTATTTTGCTTAAACCAGCTCTTACCGAGACAAATAAGCATAACAACTTTAAAAAATTGCTAAATGTCTTGTCTGTTTGATGGCACAACTAAATATTGTTTCTTCGTTTCACGAGCTTCCGAAATATTATTTCTCAACCGACTGACTATTTTTACACCATATAGATCTTGTTAATTTGCGGCCTCGCCTCCTACTCTGTTTTAAGAGCGAAACAGGGTCCGAATAGAATTTTACTAGAGTAATCCTAAAAAAACTCAAGTCACATCAAGCCGAGGGGATAAGGAAGGTTAAGTTCAAGTTTCTTATCGTTTGATCGAGTATACCTATAGTTATTTATTGGCGTAGGGCATCAACCATTCTACAACTTGATCGGATTTTTAACCTTAACCCGACATTCACCAAATCAACACAAAAAAATTAAGAATCGACGTTAAGAAAAGTTTATCTTCAAATGCTACTAGCCAAGTAGTATTAGACCACTTCCTTTTTGTTCAGCTGTCGCTTATGAAGCTAGCTTCGAGGCCCTTCCTTAAGCATTTTCGGCTCAAAGGAATGCTTTGGACCACTAAACTATTTTCATTTAAACATTATACCCATTCCTTAAACTAGACCCCGATTCACCAAACCTGACATAAACTGTCTCTGAAGCTTCAAATGGTGTGTAACGAACTCGATCCGTCACAGAACGCCAGTTTCTGTTCTCAACCAAAGTCGAACCCAACTTTTCCAGGCAAGCCTTGAATCCCATTCCCTTTACCTCTTTTTTTGGTAAAATTTTTATTGGGAGGAAAATTTTTTTGGGGGGGACAAGGGGGATCACCATCTGGGGTCGCCCGATATAGAAAAAGACTCATCCTGAGACAGGACTTGGAGCCGGGTGCCAACTGAAAGCTAAGCGGCCCGTGTTGAAATCTTTGTACACCAAAGATTGCTTATCAAGTACAGCTTTAACCTGGTTTTTCCCTCCAGGGATCAGTTTAGAAAATTTGGATATTCTATCCAACGTTGAGTCTACGATAGATTTAAAACCCATCACAATTAAACGGGGAACCATAGGCTTATTCTTATACACCATTGCTTTACGGGCAGTATGGATAGTCCACAAGGCACTGTGGTAAAGGATCGATCTGAGTTGAAATGGGAAGCTATGGAGTGTCTTGCAGAAGAAAATGTCTTCTGTATGAGATGTGGGTTTAGTGATCCCTATAGCTTCGTATATGAGCTTCCACACGGCTTGGCTGGCTACACATAGGAAGTATCTGTGGCCTATGCTGGCTGTGTCATTCCCGCAAACATTACACCCTTTATATGGGTAATTTGCACCACTGTGTGTATCAGTTTTGAAGGCTCTATTCATTATTTTCCATGTGTTAGTTCTATGTTTGGAAGTCACAAGCCTGCAGTACATGCTATTTATGAAGTCACGCAGTGCAATTGATTTTCTCAACCTTTCTTTGACCAATCTATAAATAGTCTTGGGCGTTCAGGCCTGGGAGAGCGTTTGCGAACGTCTTGAAATGTGTCTGCATCCGTTTCTATACCTTTTATAAAAGCTGGGAATTTTATCTTAGCAATCTCTATTGAGACCCTGCCTTTTTCTAGGTTTATGTTTGTGTTGTGATAGAATATGTTGAAGGCTCTGAGCTTCGCTTTATCATCGCTAGAGAGCTCTCTTGCGTTAATCGACCATTTGCCTTGTTTTAGTGTTCTCCACGCTTCTTTCCAGAACGGCGGGCAGGTAGTCTTGGTATGGAGCCTTTTGTGTTTGAGCATCCACAAGCAAAGGGAGTTGATTGTGAATAGTTCTTCAGAAATGGAAGCCATCATATTGAAAGCTCTTCTCAACACTGGTCTACGGAAGTATACTTCGATGGAATCAAGAAATCCTTTGGCCCACATGTGCTTTGCCTTGAAAGCCACTTCCTGGAGGCCAAAACCACCAGACATCTTGGAGGGGATAAAGGTGGTGTAGGCCAATAGGGGCTTTTTTTTGGGCTGCCCCATATGAATGTTCTAGTGAATTTATCTACCTTCTTTTCAAAAGTCTTTGAAAATGGGACAATGTGGGCTGCGTACCAAAGTTTGGAGTATATAAAGATGTTAAGTTCCTGTATCTTTGCGTCCAGATCAAGTAGCTTGTATTTCCACTTACTCATCCAGTTCACAAGGTCGGAGAGCGATTTGGACTTCATTTTGTTCATTGCAATACCGCAATCTGTGAACAAAATCCCCAGATCTCGTAAGACTTCTCCTGGGGGGCTGGGATAATATCCATTGGGAGGCTGATATCGTGGTGACCCACATTTGATCACTGTTGTCTTGTCCATGTTCACCTTTGCGTTTGAGGCCGCTTGGTATAGTTCCATTATGCTGAGGAACCTTGTTGCATCCCTTGTGCAGGATAGTCCAAACACTGTATTGTCAGCAAAGGCCAGTGCTTGGACAGGCCATTGCCCCGGGTGACATATGCCTTGGATCTGGCCTTTGGCAGCCGCCAGCATTAGATTCGAAGCAAAGTCAAACAATATGTGTGATATTGGGTCCCCTTGTCTGAGGCCTTGGTATATCTTAATTGGTTCAGACAGTTTGTTGTTAATGATAATCTGAGCTTCAAGGCCTTTATACAGCGTGTAGATCCATTCTTGAAATTTCTTAGGTATACCCACTGCTGACAGGGCTTTATCTAAGTAATCCCAGCTCAAGTGGTTGTAAGTTTTTCCATGTCCAGTAATAGTGATATCCTTCCTGTTGCCTATCCGGGCATTCAAGTACTGTAAATTCAGAACCTGAACGTAAAAATGCGGGATTGTCAAATCCTTGGTCCAAATTTTGAATCACTTTTGCGGGCAACTCAGCTGAGTGAAAATTAAAATATTCAATAAAATTAACCATTTAATTTGACTTTTTTTGGTTTATTTAAATTGGCAAATTTTGAATCCCTCAAGCAGATAACTCAACTAACAAAAGACAAAATACAGCAAACAAATGCAGGATGCATGAATCAGAAATTCAGGATTCTAATGTACAATTTGAGATTTTCTGTATGGCTAAAAAATCATAGACATCATGTAGCACTTAATAAATATGAAATTGTGGGATTGTCAAATCCAAGAACCAAATTTCAAATCAAAAATGAGGTGAATTTGAAATAAAGATAATTTATGGACATCTCAAACAGGAAGTCAAATGATATAGAGTGGATTTGTGCTAATTCTTTTAAGAATCATAGGCATTCTAAAAAATCACCCTATTCCATTTTAGGATGGCTAAAATTTAGATTGTAATATTCCTCAACTTGACATACTTAACAATAAAATTTACTAAAAGGCACACATCTCTTTTTGAGTTTATTTTTTTAATAAAAATTTATTATGCCTTCTTTTAATAACAACCAAATAAACGAGCTGCTCCCTGGCCTTGACAAAATCATGCAGGGCTACACTGGGTCCCCTAACAGTAAAGCCTCTGTTTATGGCCACTCTCAACCTGCAGGCCCTCTGCAAGCACCACCCAGGAGTTTGTTCTTTCTCCTGCAACTTCCAGAACGGCCCTGTTTGCCCATCACGCACAGGCAGCCGCCAACCCAAATCCTGTATCAACAATGGCATCTGGAACCAGCCATTTGAGCCATGGGGTCACCCAGAGAGCCCCAAATCCAAAAACAGTCAATCAGATGGCATTGTCCAGTTCCCAAGATGGACACATCCCTCCCCCAGCCAATCAGCCTGCAAGACGCAGAAGAAAAATTGATCACTCTGGAGATTGTTCTCAAAATTGTTGAAAAGTGAGGGATGCTTATGTCCCTTGGGGAAATTGCGGTTGTGATGGGTTTTGCAAAGTCCACTGTGGCTGCAACCCTGCAAACCCACACCAACTGTGCCCCCTACCAAGAAGACCCTGAATGGTGCCTGTTCTTTAACTGAAGGTGAAAAAGCCCACCCCCTCATAATGGCTATTATGGAGTGTGACCCACGGATGCCCCTGGTCCAGGTCCATCTCCCACTGGGACTTCACGCCTTTTTGCCAATAAGAGAACACTAAATTTGTAGATGAACAAAGTTGTGGTTTCCACCAGAATCTTATCCAATCAGGTTATCAGTGGCCCTGTTTTGGTGGACACTGACCCCTATGATTCTACCATCATCAATTTTATCAAAGGAAGGACAATGAGGGCCCGTAATGACATGATCTTCCTGCCATACGCCAAGATTTTGGAAAGTATTAAAGACTTTGGGGAAATGCACATCCAGTCTGATGTATACAAGTGAAAGCCAATCCTGTATTGATTTGTTGGTTGTTTTTACAGTTTCCCCATTGGGTGTCAATCATTACTCCGTGTTGTCAAACACAGCAGATGGGTATGCCTACCAGACAGAGCTCAAGGTCATGCTGGAGGAGTGGGATACCCAAAACGCCACATACACAGTTGTACTAAGTGCTGAGATGAAGCAGCAGGAATGGGCAATCCAAGAAATCAGGGCTACAGGGCATACCTGTTGGTCCTACCCCATCAACCACACCAACATGCATCTTGCAGATGTATGTCTCTATAATTTTGGTTCCGCTCTCAGGCGCTTAAAGCCTGCCATATACAATGAACTGTGCACCCAAATTGATAAGGGTTATGAGCTTTTCCCTTCCCTGTCTGTTCAGGACTTATTTGATCTCATCATCTTCTATGCAAGTGATAGTGATAAGTCCAGAAAGGACCCCCACCTCCCCCCACGCCAATTCATCCATTTTGTCAAGTCAGTATATGTGACAGAAGACAAAGTTGAGAAATTGAAGCAATCAGCTCTTGCTGCCCCTTCCCAGTCAACAAACCCTGCCTTTTCCCGTCAAGCCACCCGCCTTCCAACCCTGACTCCCAAGCCACCTCCCATTCCCTCCCCACTATCTCTGATGCCATCCCTTTCACAGGCGCAGATGAAGTCAATGTTCATTCCGCTCATTCCCTCCCCTTCTCGTCCTTTGGTCAGTAAAATAAAACTTTTCTTTGTGACAACTTATTGAAGTCAATATTAAATCTTCCAATTCATAATTAATAATTTTTTTTACATTATCAAAATTTCCCATAATCAATACAATGTTGTACATTTTATGAATAACTTAAAATCATTAGCATACATATTTTCATCATCTTTAATAAATTAAAGACCATAAATGTAAATATTGCATTAGAATATTGCATTTAGACGTCAACTCTTGATATTTTGATATTATGTGCATGACTCAATGCATTTTGCTTAATAAAATTCATTGTAAACTTGGCCTTTTTCATTGTAATTTATTGAAATGGACTGTGTTTATATTAGAGAGCCATTAACGCTTAGTACAAATATTGATACATAGTGCATTTTATAGCCTGTATATTTACCTATTGGTAATAATTCTGTAAACTTATCAGTCATATTTTGCAAAGTAATGATAATGTAATGGATTAATAAATTACTGTTTATTATCATTAATTGGCTGATGTTCTTTGCTGAGGCAATAGTGCATTTTCTGATATTTACGCACTAGTATCCAATTGGTTGGTTTCACATCCAATTGCACAGGCAATAGGAAATCAAGCCGCCACCCCAACCACATCTGGTCTCAGGGTGGCAACTTGATTTCCAATCACCTGTGTGATTGGATGTGAAGCCAACCAATTGGATACTAGTGCGTAAATATCAGAAAATGCACTATTGCCTCAGCAAAGAACATCAGCCAATTAATGATAATAAACAGTAATTTATTAATCCATTACATTATCATTACTTTACAAAATCTGACTGATAAGTTTATAGAATTATTACCAATAGGTAAATATACAGGCTATAAAATGCACTATGTATCAATATTTGTGCTAAGCGTATATGGCTCTCTAATATAAACACAGCACATTTCAATAAATTATAATAAAAAAGGCCAAGTTTACAATGAATTTTATTAAGCAAAATGCATTGAGTCATACACATAATATCAAGATATCAAGATATCAAGATTTGACGTCTAAATGCAATATTTTTATGAAATATTTACATTTATGGTCTTTAATTTATTAATGATGATGAAAAATATTCATGTGTTGAGGGTAGTACTATAAAAACCAGTTTTTTGATGTAATTCAAACAAAATGTCAAATATCTACAGCCTTATCAACAAATTAGAGTCAGACCTCCAAAAGGTTGTCAAGCTTGAGCATAACATAAATGAAATTGTGGTAAATCAACTGTGAAATGAGGGAAAGGCCTTGGTCTAGCAAAACAAACCCGCAAAAAATAGCCTATGAACAATAGTCAACAAAAAACACAAAGAAATAGTTTTAAATCTTCAAAAGGAAATACTCAAGCGGTTAGATTTCAAAAGTGAAAGTTACAAATTGTGGGAATCTTTGAAAACCAACAGACAGAATACTTAAAAAATCAAATTGATTGAAGGAAATGAAAGCTCAAAGGAAATTAACACAAATGAAGAGAAAACTGATCAAATGGAAACAGACATAAATGAAGCACAATCAAGAAGCAGAAGAGCTACAACAAACAATGAAAATGTATTAAATGAAAATCAAGAGAAAGAACAAGTAGCACAAAAAATTAAGAAGATCAAGCTCAGAAAAACAAATGAAGAGCAGCTGATGCTCATGAAGTTTGCTGAAGGGGCGCCTGTTGCTGAAGGGGCCGCAGGGGAAACAATCAGTAAGTCTTTTTGTGTTTTACTTATATTTACTTTAGTTATAACTAGGAATGGGGACAAGGTTGCGGAAGTGGTGGCTTTCACGCAAAGTTGGTTTTACGGAGGTTACCAATCACTGGTAGCCCCTGTAAAGCAAATAAATAAAAATGAAATAAATAAAATAATTCAAATGAATATGAATAATTTTGCAAATATAGAAGCAAAAGCCAGGGAATATTTACCACCCACAGGGTGCTTGCTGTGGATTAGGGAAGCATACAAAGTAGGAGCAAATATCAACTTCAAAGAGATGACTGAAATTTGCAGTAATATCAAAATAAACTTTGATGGATATATTTATTAAAGTATACAACAATTTCCCTTTTAAAATATCAATGAATATGAAAAAATCTAATAAAAACCAAATTTCAAATGGAAACTGAATATATTAAAACTGAAATTTTTAATGAATTATTCAAAGCATTATCAAATAAAGTTGGGGATGCAGTCCTTGTGAATACGTTTAAACCTTTATTCATTTTGTTTGCGGAGGCATATGGGGCGGATAAAAGTTGGGTGCCTCCTGGTACAATATTCAAATTCAGTCAAACATACTATATAAACAGATTAGTTCAAGTGTACAAGAAATTGTGCATGTTCTCCAAAAAATATACCTCACAAAGAATTCACATTGCAGTATACCTAGGAATCCTACTACATTGCATATTAAAACCTAATGTCAAAAAGTTGAAGGATGTACCTATACAACTCAATATATGTCAATTAGCACTAGAACACCAGAAGACACCGTGGGGGTATAGGACAGTCAAGCACGTCCTGTACGGCTCCTTTGCAATGGCATTGTTGTATGGGTACTAAGTGCCTCCCAAAAAGAATCTGCTGATTGATTCACTTACCCGCCTCCCTTTTATTAAGTGTTTGGCAACCACCAGAGTGCAGGGCGCCACCCCTCTAGCAATTGCATCCAGGGCTGTCCACCACATACAGAAGAGTATGTGGATCTAATTAGACACTCTAGCCAAAAATTTGATTTTGGGGTATAATTCCCCAAAATAATCACATTCCATTTGCAAGTTGCATCTCCCTAATAAATTTTATTCCCTTGCAATTTAACTTTTTAATTTTAATTTTTATTTTTTATTTTAAATATTAAAATTTAAATACTGTAAATTCAGAACCTGAACATAAAAATGCGGGATTGTCAAATCCTTGGTCCAAATTTCAAATCACTTTTGCGGGATAGCCTTTTTTTTATTAAATTGATTTTTTTGAGTATTTATTTGAATTTTTAAAAATGCAGGAACTCATAGACACTTTGCAAAGCTCAAGTCAAACTGCATATTTCCAATGGACAAAATGAATTAACTGGAATCAGATTTGAAGCGTTCAAATCCATCAACCATTTCCATTAAGTTTACTATGCTTTTTGGAATTGCGGGATTGTCAAATCCAAGAACCAAATTTCAAATTGCTTTTAAATGCCACTAGTAAACTCAAATAATAATTGCGGGAACTGGAATCCAAATTGAATGTACAGTAAGTAACTAGGACAAATCAACTCAAATCAAGAAGCTCTACTCTGGATAAAATCAAATGAAAAATCCAATCTAAACACCCATGTTTAGACATGAAATTAAGTGAAATAAAAAATTATCTAAACTGGATTTGATGCAATATTCTGCACTTTAAATCACTAAAATAGCAACCATAAAACCATATAATCATTTATGAGCTACTCTCCTGATAACGCAGAAATTTTTTAAAAGTTTTTGGCCCCTGGCGTAGCCAGGGGCCAAAAACTTCATTTCAAGGAAGAAGGAGAGGGGGAAAGATAAATCATTAGTTTACTAACTATGTATTCATGTATTGCTACTAAGAATACTTGATTACAGTAGATTTCAGAAGATGCTAATAATAAAGTAGAATTATATATTGCAATCAATCTTATCACATTGTCTTTCCTTTGGTGTGTTGATAATGTGTTTGCAATCAATTGGACAGCTTCACCTCCAGTTGCCTTGGCAATAGGAAATCAAGCCGCCTCCCCAATACCAGTTGGTCTCAGGGAGGCAGCTTGATTTCCTATCGCCAAGGCAACTGGAGGTGAAGCTGTCCAATTAATTGCAAACACATTATAAACACATCAAAGGAAAGACAATGTGATAAGATAGATTGTAATATATAATTCTACTTTATTATTAGCATCTTCTGAAATCTACTGTAATCAAGCATCTAAATTTTAGCCGTCCTAAAATGGAATAGGGTGATTTTTGAGAATGCCTATGATTCCTAAAAGAATTAGCACAAATCCACCCTATATCCTTTAGCATCCTTTTTGAGACACCAATAAATTATATTTATTTCAAATTCCTCGCAATAATGATTTGAAATTTGGTTCTTGGATTTGCCAATCCCGCAATTTCAGATTTGTTAATTTTTACTTGATGTCCAAGATTCAATTGAAATACAGGAAATCTCAAATTGTACATTAGAATCCCGCATTTCTTATTCATATATCCCACATTTGTTTGCTGAGTTTTGTCTTTTGTTAGTTGAGTTATCTGCTCAAGAGATTCAAAATTTGCCAATTTAAATAAACCAAAAAAAATAAAAATAAATGGTTGATTTTATTAAATATTTTATTTTTCACTCAGCTGAATTGCCCGCAAAAGTGATTTGAAATTTGGACCAAGGATTTGACAATCCTGCATTTTTACGTTCAGGTTCTGAATTTACAGTATTAAATTTTACTATTTAAATTTTAATATTTAAATTTTAATAATGATATTTTAATATTTAAATTTTAATATTTAAATAAAAATAGTAATATATCTAAATATATTTTAAGACATTAGTTATAGTTGCAAACATGTAAAAAATAAAAAAGAATTAAAAATGTTTTTATTTACAGTAATTTTAAAAGCTATGGCAACAACCAAAAATACCTCAGATTTAAATAAAATGATCTAAGATTTAAACAAAATCCAACTATCAGGTTAAAATATACACTCTGTTAACAGGGTTTATTGGCGTTAATGGGCAAAATGAGTCAACATAGCAAAGAAGTGCTCATGCGCAAAGCAAAACCATTCAAAATACAATCCAAAATACATTGATTCACAAACAGAATGGTGTGAGTTGACTTTCAGTGTACATATGTTTACTATGTGAATTGGTGACGAAATACACCCAAGCAAGGTGAGTCAAAACTCAATCCAAAAACAAAACACAATAGCAACTCACTATGTAAACAAAATCACTCACTCAGTGTGTGCAATGGATTATAATCAAGAATGATACCAAGGCATCTAAAATAAGACACAAGATCTGAAAAATAAATTTTTAAAACATTGTGTTGGGTGCTTAATTTGGCATAAAATCTGGGAAAATAGGTGGAAGTTATGTTGGGTATTCTAAAATGGGTGTTGTAAACCCAAAAACAACTAATTAAGAAATAAAAAATCTATAATTGGGATATTGGGTGGGAAAAATATTAATTAAATATCCATATTCAGATAAAAGCAAAAATTAAAATTAGGGAGTAACTTAATTGAAATTTATTTAATATTTTATTAAATTTTAAAATGGAAGGAACACAACAACAGAGTACCAATGCACCTGTTGTGCGCTGCGGTTGCGGTTGCCCCTGCAGGACAAAGAACAGATTTAGTGCAACACAAATGCCTAATAAGGAAGAAGACAGAAGAGGAGAGTTTGATAGTGACGCTGCACTGACACAGTTGGTTTGAGGAGCACAAGCTGCTAGGGTGTGGAGCATAAGCACTTGGGTCTCCAAGCTGACCCAGAAGCCCTTCAAGGTCACCACTACAAAGAAAGTTAGAAGTAAGGAGGTAGAACTTACTTTGTATGTGTTTGATGTTGTGTACCAGCAAGAGTCAGTCCCGTCAGCCATGCTGGAGAAGGTGAAGCCTGTACTTGATACTAGCTACAAGCCTACATCAGTGATGGCAATCAGGAAGAGGAAAAGGAGCCTGAGCTCTTCAGAACTGATGAGGGACAGTTAGTGCTCAAAAAGGTTGCAGCCTTCTACACCAAGGTATCCATGCTCTATGTCGTGCCCAATGCCAACAAGTCAATCCCCACCGCCAAAGCGCCTGCCCAGAAGCGCATCCCCAACATCAAACACATCATCCTGCTTAAGCTAATGTGTGGATCTGGCAATTACAAGGCGGTTGCGGCCCTTGTTGGGGTGGATCCCAAGTACGCCTCAAAGACATTCAACATCTTCATCAATACTGGCCAAGTCCTTGCCACAGAGAGATCCTTGCATGTTTCTACCATGCTCACCAAGGAGCACAAATGGGCAATCTGCCAGTGGATAACCTGGGATTGTCATCTTGAACTGGCAAATATACAGGCCATGGTCACTCTACTTTTGGGTTTGAGGACTTGATTTCTTTTTACTACCATCTGCTTAAGAGAATGTGCTTTTCCTGGAAAAAGATCAGGGTATCCACCTACAATATAATAGCCCAGCCAACATTGGCGTCCGGAAAAAATATGCAGAGGCGTACACTGACCTCAAAGCCAAGGGGACAGTTAAATTCTACTACATTGACAAATCAGCATTTGTCTCTTCAATGCACAATGGGTATGGGTATGTCCCCAAAGGCTCAAATGACAGGATGGCTTAGCGTGCTGTAGTCCGCGCCACAGCCTATTTGATGGTGGCTCTTCTTGGTCCAAAGGGGGTTGAGCTGTACCAAATGATATTGGGATCTCACAACAGCCAGACCTTCCTATCATTTCTTCAATTGGTCCAGGAGCATAGGAGGCGCACAAGCCCGGGCTTCACCAACGCCATTGTGCTGGACAATGTTGGTCTCCATAAGGTGGCTGATATTCTTGAGGAATTCCCAATGATTGACACCAACAGCGCAGAGGGCCCTCAGCAATTGGCTGTGGCAAATTTGCGCCTTCTCTTCCTCCCTGCTTATTTGCCCTTCCTAAATCCCATTGAGGAAGTCTTTGGGTGGCTCAAGCAAGTTGTCAAGCAAGGAACCCCAACTGGTACTGAGGGCCTCTTTAATTTGCTGCAGGCCAGGATCCATACCCTCCCATCTGAGACTGTGGCCAAATTCTATGGCCACGCTGATTTGTTCATCCCCGCTTGCCTTGCCTGTCAGGATTGACAATTCTCCCCCTCTGGAACCCCAGGCCCAAGAGCGGGAATCAAACCCTGAACCTGGATCCCCCCAGGCCGCCAGGCCTAGAGACTGTGGGACCGCCCACCCACATTTTTCTGGGGCCAAGCCTCCACAAGCTGACGCTGAAGACAATGGCCCATCCAGTGAAACAGATCAAGCCAAAGAAATTATTGCACTAAGTGGAGTGCCAATCACGACACCTAATGGAGGCGCCCAGGCAACAACTATTAGCTTCATGAGTTTGAAGTCTACACCAGCAATCAATCAAAAGCCAATCCAAGGAAGAGGCACCGGCCTGCAACCTGGCCCCATGACCACAATGCTAGAGCAAGATAATCAGGTAGCTAAATTGGGAGTCTTGACCAATGAAAGAACTCCCAGGCCAAGCGCCATTTTGCTGCCTTTAAACCCAAGTACCCAACTACCCCGGCCCTGCCTTTCCCAATGCCCTGATGACCCCCTATGAAAAATGTTAAGTTTGGAGGTGGGGTGCTATATAGACCCAAGGACCCTGCACTCCAAACTTATTGCCATTTTTGAATAAAGGTTATGTTACTTTGGCTTATACAGCTATTACTGTATTTTGTATTTGCTGTCCATCAATTCAGTTTAAGATCTTCTGGCCCTCCTGCCTCACTGCCCGCAGTTTCCTGTCCACCTGGTGTACCCTTTGGGCCCATCCACTTCACTGAGTATCCCTTGAAGCCCAAATACAAGGACTATATGTCAAAGAAAATCCTTGAACTTGACCCCTTGGCCTGTATCCAATCCGCTATTAGATACAACCGCCAAGGCCTGTGGATATTCTCTACACCCAAACTATTTAGAGGAAAATTCAATTGTCTCCCTGCCTATAATATCTATATGGAACTGCCCGTAACCCCCAAACCAATGCCAGCTTCTTCACCCAATCTTTCAACCAACTATACCAGCAAGCTTTTTGGTATAGTGTACATCACCCTCAGCGGGGTGGTGGACACCATTGTACCGGCCGCTGGCCTGTGGTCTTGGGTGGGGAAGTCTGTTTCCTACCTTCTAAAGTTAGCTCCTCTCTTATGGTGGGCCCTGCCCGCAAAAAACCCAGCCCAAGTTACCTCCAAAAACGGCGGGCCAGCTGCCTGAGACTGGATCCCTGAAATTGCCAAACAGCCAATCAATTAAAGGCTTAGCTTGTCTGACTTTTTTTATATTCTCTAATTTACTAATCAAGATTTATTAATTATCATTTTATATTTAGATGTTTCCAAGCCCACAATCACATTCAGCAGGACCATCAATAAAGGTTAGTAATTTATTTATTTATAGTCATTTTTTATTGTGTCATCTAAGGGCATCCCAAAAGCTTGATACTGTATTACACAAACACATTAATATTCTTTTGGCAAATAAATATAAAAATCAAATTTAAAAAGTTAAATGTAAAGTGTACAAATTAGAAGTAGATTTTATTGGCATATATTATTATGCTTTTATTAAGACCTTCTCTGAGATATATTTTGCAAATCTTGTTTGCTAAAATAAACATTATAAAAATTGATTATAATAAAATAATCTAAAGTATAAAGATTTTTATTGGTATACAGAATAACTTAGGAGCACCTATAGTGGGTTTGGCGGTATTTACCCACCCTGCAATGGAGGTGGCACACAATCTCCACTGCCACACTGTGAACAGTGGATACACCCTTATTGAAATACTCCCAACTGCTGGTAAAAGGCAGTAGGGTCAGGTGGGAGTGAAGAAGCAGCTTTTCAGGCAAGGCTGCAAACCCAAAGATTCCCGCCAGGACCAGGGTGTCTTGAATTATGTGGTTGACCAAGTTGTATCTGGGGGGGACCTTCTTTCTGTACAGTGAGAGCTGCGCCCTGTTGACCACAAGAAGGACCCTGTCTAGGTCCTCTACACTGGTGTTCATCCCAAAGAAGAAAATATATCTGTAGGGAATACTTCTATTGACACTATTTTGATTTTGCCTTTGTTGTGTTATTTTGAAGACAAATCTCTTGCTTTTGCTCCTTGAAATGAGTCTGTGTCCAAACTTGTAATTTCAATTGTTTGGTTTCCTGATTCTGCGCAACTCACTTGCCCCACTCATGCTTGTGGAAAGTGATCCTACCGTCCTAGTATTGTTTTGTGGTATTGCTAAACAATATATATTCCAATTCCTTATTCCCAATAAAATTTAAGCTCCATTCACATTTCTGTCTTTGTGTCTTCTGTACTTTAGCGCCTCTCTCTAGCTGTAACTAGTAGAGATTTATCATTCAGGACCACAAGGTAATTACATCACCTTCCCTGCTGATTAACCAAGACTTAGTACAAATCCAATCCTAAGGCTAGGATTTTTTATTGTGTGTCTGTGCTGCGCCTCAGAATACAAAAAAAATGGTGCTCACTACAGGAGCTGTAAGCCCCTTGGTTATCCCTTTTGCCATCACATTTGTGGGTCCATTGTCTTCTCCTATACAAGAGCCATCTTAACCTGAAATCGCCAGTCCTCCTATTGAGGAAGACATCTCTGACCTGCCTATTGTTACCAATGTATTGAACCTTGAAAATGGTTCCCATCTAGTAGCATACCCATGGGTACCCCTGACTTAGAACATTTCATGGACATAGCCCTTGGAATAGCCTGTGATGAGGCCATCACTTGTCTCTGGTTACAGTTTAGTCAAGCAGAATACCACAAGTTGATTGTTGCCCTGCAGTTTCCACAGCATCTCCTCCCAGCAGCTGGCTCTGCTGAGCATCTATTGTCAACCTTTGTGCAGCCTGCCCTAGCCCATCAGAAGATGGTGTTGGGACTTCATGTTCAAGAGATTTTGTCCCTTCAAGCTGCTGTCACTAATCATTGGGATCAGTTTGCTGCTTACCGGCAGTGGATTCATTCCCTGTTCTTCTTGGTGTCTGATAACTAACGTAACTCCATTACCACCCAGGCTTGTTTGGTTAATTCCATAGAACAAATGCACCAGTCTATCCCTGAATATTTCAGGGAACATCTACATGAATTCCACCAGTTAGAACAGCCTCAGTGGAATCAAGTGGATTCCACTCTAAACGCTTACTTCTCTAATTTCAAACGCCTTGTGCAGCAGCTTAATGTGTTTAGCGCTTCATACTTTGACCGATTGCAACAAGTAGCGGAGCTTGCCAATAGAGGGCTCCACAATCTTCAAGAATAATTTGATTGAGAGAGGACTACTACAGCTTCCTCTATTGTCAAGCTTAAAGCCCAAGTAAACAAGTTGTCAGCGCCCAAACCAGATTCTCCTGCCTCTTTTTCCATCCAAAAAATTAATGAGTAAAGGTTAGAAGCTATGGGACACTTTTTAAAGTGAAACGCATCCAACTGTAGTCAAGGACGCCCAGAAAACCTTCTATAGCCAGATCATCAAGTGCTTGCTTTAACAACACAAGTTCTGCTTTGCAACAAGAAGTTGCTGCCCTTTGCGCTACTGTGACTGATGTCACTACTTTAGTTGGGCTTGCTGACAAAGATGGCTGCTGCCCTGAGTTGCCTGGGAGCTAACAAATAAAGTGTGCTATAGAGTTGATTGCTCTAGCCAATGAAGTGGATCATTTGAAGCAAGATTATCTCAGTCTTGATAAAGATGTTCAAGAAATGAGTGAGTTAATTGACTCTGTAAACAACAAATTCACCCCCTGTCTCTCAGGGCAACTATGATATGTTCAACTCCCTGGTGCTCAACTCCCTGGTAGTCAACACTATAGTAAAGTGAGAATTCAGCTTTTTACCTGATCAACAACTGTAAATTGACACTTTTTTAATTAACAGATCTTGATGTACTGAAAGCTTTTAATATAAAAAATTAAGCTTTACAGCTATGGTATACTAAAAGTGACTTCAAAGAACTCAAAAATGCAATAAAAAGTGTATTTTAACTAATGAGAATAAGGAGAAATAAGCAACTATTTTTTATTTTACTATGTAATTTTCACTCTTCATTATAAAAATATTTTTGATTATTGTAAAAATTGAAATTACAATGGGACAAAAATAAACACAAAACAAAAATAGAAGTTATGCAAAATATGAAGAAACATTAGTTTTTATTTGATATAGTTCATATAAGTATAAATGTGAATTTCTTTTGTTTTATTAGGAAATTAACAAAAATTAAGATATTTCATTCACTTTCAACTATAACTATTCATCTCAAACTTACCATGTATACATAAAATAATTAGTGATATCTTATTAAATCAAAAAAAGAAAAATTAAAACTAAGAACTAATTGATCAAAACTAAAAAGTAAAAATTAAAACCATATAAGCAAGACAGCAAGTTTATTCCTCCCCATTATTCTCCTTCTTCATTTTGGCCCTTTCTAGGAGGGCAGTTGCAATGAGCTTAAGCTGCTGCTTGATCTCTGAGGACTTGTATTTATGCTTGGCCGCGTTTTGAATGGCCTTGGTGAATAGGGTGGAACAGGTTGTGGGCTTGGTGGGGGGACACGGTTTGCCAAGTCATGTAGCTTGGAGATGGTTTTCTCCTGCTTATGCTGCAGAAGGGAGAAAAACTTATTGAATTTTGGGTGGAGCCCAAAGTTGGCCTTAAGGTGTTTGTGATAAGCCTCTAGCACTGAGGTGGTCTTGAGCTCACCATTCACTGCTGCCCGGTACACATTCCAGCTGACCTTGGCACAGGACTTGCCTTGCCTCTGCGTGACAACCTTCTAATTCACTGGAGCTCAAAGTACTCAAGGAAAGGCTTAAACTCCAAGTGCTTAACTATGTAAGGATCCTTTGAGAGAACCTTGAACCCCTGCACAGTATGCTCTGGCTTTAAAAAAGCCAAGGCACTAAATTGTGCTAGCACAAATTTGCAGGTGTCCAAAGTATCCCTCTGGCTTAACCTAATTAGCTCAGCATAGGCCTGAACATTCCAAGAAACTGCTTGGCGGTAGTGGAAGTGGCACCCCTGCACCTCCCTGCTGAAAAGCTGCTTGAATGCATTGAACTGAGCAGGCTCAAAGTCCATAATGCACATGGCAGGCCAAAGAGCTCTCAGCCTTACCTTTTCCTCCAAGCCCAGGGTGTCCTGGTTTTTGTCAGAGGCAGGAGGGTTGGCGCAGGTGTAGGGGGGAGTCTTCTTGGCATCATTGTTTTCAGGAAGGAGGGAAAGTGCTTGGCATAGAATAGTAAAAGCACGGGTGTAAATGGCCTTGGTGACCCCAGGAAGAAGAAAGAGCACAAGTGAAATCACCTGGATGTCAATCTGGGCATGGATCATCCAGAGCTGCTTGAACATCTGGGGGCAAGTGGCAAAGGTACCATCAACTAGCCAGGTTGAAGCCCTTTTCAACTTCATCAGGTTTTGCTAAGTTGATTAGCAGATTATGTGGACTTTGGTGGCAGGCCTGTTGTCATGGAGGAGGAAGTGCTCCCCACTTGGAAGCTGCTTGAGCTTGTGGGTGAGAGTAAGCTCCAAGAGGACGTCTGAAGCCTTGGGGGGAGAGGGATTGGCAGCAATACACTTATTGCTTATGAACTTAATCAACTGCTCTTGAGTTGGCACCAACTTGAGATTGTTGGGTTTTAAGTGCTGCAGGGCTTTAATAGCCAGATCAGATGCTTAGAGGTGAGAGGATGTTGGGATAACCTGGACCAGGTACCACTTTAACATCTGGGTTATAAGATGATTGGGGGCTCACAATAGTGCTCCATCTTCTCTGCAGTTACTTGCTCCCAGCCCTCAGTGTTTAGCTGGGCCCCACAAGTCTTATCCTCACAGACAAAGTGCTTGCTCTTGGTGGCGCGCTTTTGATTATTACAGTTAAAAATGTAATTGTCAGCAACATAGCCAGGGCCGCCCTTTACTGAAATGATAGGGAAGTAACTGGGGAAGCAATTGGGGACTTTAAACTCTCCGTCCACATTACAGATATTGTGGATGGCCAGTAGATCCAAAGCCACATGACCAGAAGCTTTGAACTTCTTGGAGTACTCCTCTGGCTCATCTTGGGGATCAGATGAGGGAGGGGGAAGAGCCATCAGGAGGGGAGAGGGGAAGGGTTCTTCAAGGCCTTCTTGGATGCCTCCTTTTTTTACCAGAAGAAGAGGTGGGCTTTTTGGCAGCCTTTGACTTCTTGGTACGGCACTCCTTGGTGGGCTCAGAGTTGGCCTCTGAGTGGTAAAATGAGTGGTCAGTAAGATCACCGTCAGATTTATTGGGGGAGGATTTTTTTGGGGGAAGGTGAAGAGGATGTGGAAGATGAGGGTGGAGGAGGGGAGGAGTAGGAGGAGATGGGATCAGAGACTTTGTCTTTTCAGGCTTCTTGGCATGCTTGGGAGTGGAGGCAGTTTCTTTAGAGCCCTTGGAGGCTTGGTGCTTGGGCTGTTGGCTGTTCTTGTTTAATTTTTTCTAAATAAAAGTTTAGTTTTGTAAATAAAATAGTGTGAAAGATATGAAATACAGAGGTAAAGAAAATTAAAAATTAAATGAAAAGTATGAAAATAAAGTTTTATTTATCAAGAAAAAAACATAAAAAAGTAAATAGAAGCAAAATAGAAACTACAAGTATAGATATAAAGGTTAAAACATAGAAAATAAGTGAATTTATTATGAAGCATCAAAAATATTAGGTTCAGCATAACATCTTAGTGCTAAATCAATGAAAAAGTACAATTAAAAATCAAAAAATATATAAAAATTATATGAAGAGCAGCAGAAAAAGTAGTAAATTATAATTGCAAAAAAATAAAAAATTATTATGTGGAATTTTTTATTGGGAGTTTGAAAATCAAAACATAGTAAAGTGTCAAGTTTGGCACTGTCAATCAGCTGGGAAAAGCTGAATTCTCACTGTCAATCATGCTGGAGTTGAGCAGAAACATCAAATTTACTATGTTTTTTACAAATAAAACTTGCTTAAATTTAAAACGGGTTCAAAAAGTTAACCCAAAAGCGAGGCAGTTTCATATGATCAAAAATAAAAAATGCAACATAAGTTAAAAAAGTAAATGAGTGGAAATGTGTTTATTAGTGATAATAATGTGCTGTGAGGAGCTGGGAGTGACTTATTTACCATAGTGTTGGTTAAAACGTTAAGAAGCTCTCTGTACTAATCCCCAAGTTAAAGTGTCAGGTGGGTGAGTGTTGAGTGGCGCTCATAGTGCGTCCACTATTAATTTAGCCTTAATTTCAAGCCTTTGATTAGTTAAATCTGAAACAAAATGTGTTGCAATTGAATATTGTCTAACAAGAGGGGGGTCAAGTTTCTGTTTTTTATAAATTACATGTAAAATCTATTAATAAATTGGGCTTAAATTATATGGCACCAATTAATCCAAAAACCCGGGAATGACATAATGTAAAAAAGCGGGGTATTTGATGAATGTATATGCCACTAAATCCAGTATAGTGGTGCTTGGGAGCCTAATTGATAACTATGGACACTAATAATAAAAATATAATAGTAAATAATAAATTTTATATAAGTGCATATGTTTTTTATTAATAAAATTAAAATTTGGATTAAAAAGTGTTGAACTGGTCACTTTTTGTTTTAGAGTGTTGAATACAGGTTTTTTCATTTCTATTAGTAAATTTACTTATAAATTGCCCCTTAAATTGGTATTTTAGCTAACCAAATTATTAAACGGAGTTAAATTTGAGTGAATTTAAACTTGGTTTTTGGTTCCAAACCCCAAAATTACTAGTAAAAATTAGCTTAAAATTGGCTAAGCTGAAAATACTAATAGATTCACGTATGTGGCACTCAACTCCCTGGTACTTGACAAAGTGTCGAGTAACAGGGAGTTGAACTTACCACAGTTGCCTCTCTCAGTGGGACCTTATTTTGGCCTCCCAACTGGCTGAGCTTTCAACTGTGATGACCACACATGGTCAAAGGTTAGATTTTACCAAACAACAGACTGATCAGGCCAACAATGTGAGTGCCCACGCCTCTGAAACTCTGACCGCTCTTGAAGAAAGCATCCGCCAGTTGTGGGCATGACAGCCTCCTTTTGATTTTGAAGCTGAATTCTCCCCGCATATAAATGTGTTAGATAGTAACAATGGTGGCCCTACTCCCAAAGCGCACTTCAAACCTACCTTTAAGCAAGTCTTCAATCCTAAAACATACACTATTGTGGTGTTCCTGACCATCTACAAGACCACTATGCAAAGAGCCTCTGATTAGGTTAAAAAGGAGCACATTCTAACCTACTTGCATCCAATCTGCCAAGAGGTAGTAGTGCCATAGCTGCCCACAATCAAGACTTGTAAAGAGATGAAACAGCTTCTTATTAATGAGTTTGGGAGTGACCTTAATTTGGAAGTGAAAAAGGAATTTTTAATGAACATTGCTTTTAAACCCAAATAGAAGTTGGCCAAGTTTGCAGACAGGTTTTATATGGAAGGACAGCAGTTGATAACTAGTAGACAGCTGACAGTGCATGAAGCCTACATGACTTGCCCTCAAGATCTCAAAGTCAATCAACTTATGTGCCTCCATTTCAAAGCCCACAAAGCCATTCTCTCCTCTATGAAGAGCATAAAGATGCTGTTGCAGGATATGCACCTTATCCACTCTGGAGCTGTTGCGTGAGAATCAAGCTGCTGCTAACTCTGGTTCTTCTTATTATGGACCACACATTCACACTATGAACTCCCAGAACCCTCTTAGGCGTCAAGGTTGCCATAACTGCGGCCAGATAGGTCACCACTCTTGAGTCTGTACCAATCTTTTAGTTGAAGGTGCTGATCCCAAGGACCAGGCGGGAAAAGAACAGTAAACCTAAAGGCAGAGACGCTCTTGGTTGACAATCCTTCCTGTCTCCTCCAATTCCCTCATCTGTAGCAGACTCTGAGCATGTTGACACTGAAGCTTCTCCCATTCTGCTACTATTTCATGATATTTCTGACAACTCTAACATAGATATTTCAACATTGATGATTCCAATGCCTACAGCTATTCAGTTCTAGCAGTTCCCAAAACCATTGCAGTCCCCTACAAGCTACACTCTGGGAAAACTATAACAACTGCCAAGCCTCTGCCTGAAGCCAAGCGGGTTGTCTCTTGTCTATACCTCACACAAAATAAGAGGTCTCCTGTGCTTGTAGAGTCTTCTGAAGAAGCTGCTGAATTAGCTGATGCTGTTTTGAAGAATGTTTCAGTTTTGCTTCATCTTAAGACTCTCTACAAGAAGTTTCTTGGCCTAAGATGCATGATTGAAAAGTGGGACAAAGAACTAGCTGAAGCTCAAGATATCCTGGCCTTTCTCCCACTCTTTGGTTGTATTACCACTTGTGTAGAGATATCCATCCAAAAGGTGAAGGTCAAGGCCGTCTTGAACACTGAATCTCCTGTTAATGTTGTCTCCTTGAAGCTTATCAAGAAGCTTAAACTCTCCACGACCTTAATTACCACCAGCTTTATGTTACAACTGGGTTGTCCATGACTTGTGCTATAGTGGCATACTCTTCTCTCCCTATGCGGTTTGTCAAGCTACTCTTAGCTGCACCTGCCATGGTCCTGGAGAGTGAGAGTTACAATCTTCTAGTTGGTACTCAATTTCTTAGGGAGTACAATGGGAGCATTAACTTAAAAGACGGCTATCTCTCTATTTTAGGGTATGAAATCCCTCTAATCTTTGAGGAGCCTATCAAAGTTTCTGGAAAGCTCCTCAAGATGTGCGCCTTAGAGTACCACCACTGGTGCCTTCACCCTAAAGTACTGTACCCACTCATCCAACATGAAGTGCTCTCCTATGGCATGTCCTGAGTCTGAAGGGGTCCAAACTCCTGGTAAATTCCGCTGTGATCATTCCCTCTGGCTCTCAAGCCATCCTAGACTCTCAGATATTGTAAAAGTTGCCTGAACACAAGTTCTTAAAGTTGTACTCTCCTCCCTTGCTGGGCCGCAATGAACCCTAACTCTGCCCTGGAATCTTAGATGTCTCTCACAAAGATTCTGTCCAGTTGTTAGTAGTCAACTTAACCTCTCTCCCCATAACAGTGTCAAGAGGCCAGGTTGTTGGCTATGGCAAGTTGCAAAGCCCTCCTGATGTGTTATTAATACATCACTATTTGTATTTTTCAGGACTCCAATTTACTCAAAGACAAGCCACAGGTCTTATATTTGTTTACTGCCCAGGACTTTTTGCAACTGTCCCCAGTCCAACAGAAGGAGGTTCTCAACCTGCTATAAAAGTTTTCAGATGATTTTTCTAAATATAGCACTGACTACAGTCTAGCCAAAGGAGTTATTCACTAAATTGATACTAGTGATGCTCCCCCCTTCTGAGCTAAACCTTACTGCTGTAGTCATATAGAAGACACTCAGGTATCTAAGGAACTCAAGCAGTTACTAGACTCTGGGTTGCTTGCTCCTTCCCAAAGTCCATGGGCCTCTCCTTTTCTCATAATAAAGAAGAAAGATGGAGGTCACCACATTGTGATGGACTATTGACGGTTGAACTCTTTAACCAAGAAGGATTCCTACCCCTTACCACGCATTGATGGTGCACTCTGCGGCCTTGGAGGCTCCAAGTTCTTCTCAGCTATGGATTTTGCTTCTGGTTACTGGTAAGTTGACATCTCCCCTGAATATAGGCAAAAAGCTGCGCTTATCACTTCTGAAGGGCTGTTTCAGCCTACCTGTATGTTGCAAGGGCTATGCAATGCCCCTGCTACCTTTCAGCAGGCCATATACTCCATCCTTTGTGATCTGAAGCTCTCATGTGTCCTGGTGTACTTGGATGATATAAAGGTCTTCAGTGCTACCTTTACAGATCACCTAGCTCACCTTAAGGAAGTGTTCATAAAGATCCAGGAAGCTGGCCTCAACCTAAAGCCTTCAAAGTGTGCCATCTTCAAGGAATGTCTTGAATTCTTGGGCCATGAAGTAACCTAGACTGGGATCTGTCCTATGACCAAGAAGGTTGAAGCTATTGCCAAGATGCTTTCACCCACCAACCTGTGCAAAGTTCAAGTCTTTCTGGGCATGATGGGGTATTACAGAAAGTTTATCCCTGATTTTGTTGACACTAGTGATCCTCTGGTTTGACAGCTACACAATGTTCCCTTTTTTAGACCGCTAGTCAACAACAATGCTTTGAGACTCTTAAACAAAAACTCAAAGAGGCTCCCATCATAGTGTATCCAGATTACAATAAGGAATTCATCCTCTACACTGATGCTAGCAACTTGGCTCAACTAGACAATGAAGGTAGGGATCATCTTGTGGCTTATACTTCTTGTGACCTGAACAAGCATGAGAAGAATTATAGAGTTATGGAGAAGGAATGCCTTGCTGTGTTGCATGCAGTTAAGCAATTATGTCCTTACATGTATGACACTCATTTCACTGTGGTCATTGACTAAGCTTTTCTCAAGTGGTTGCAGCAACTCAACAAACCAGAAGGACAACTAGATAGATGGGTTATCCTCCTTCAAGGCTACAACTTTACTGTGCTACACCGTCCCAGGATTCAACATCAAAACGCTGATGGATTGTCTCAATTGCCTATCCTTGCTCTACACCCTGCTGAAGCTGATCAGTTATATGAACTAATTGGAAATCCTTCCTCCTGGGAGAACAAGACTGAGGAAATTTGAACTTCCCTGGCTAAGCTATCTGAGAATACTCTGATTTGCAACAACCAGCTCTTCAAAAAGGGGCATAATCAATACTTTCTCTATGTATGTCCTAGCCTTTGCCTTTTGTTGGCGCTTCAAGCTCATAAAAAGACTTAACATGGAGGCATTGCCAAGACCTATAAATGGCTCCAGAAAAACTATTTCTGGTAGAACCTCCTCCTTCTAATCCCAGACGTCATTGCTAGTTGTCATGACTGTCAGCTATAGCAACCTTGAGCTACTTCTCACAAATTCAAGCTAGTCCCTCACAGCACGCCTTCCACAAGGTCAGTATGGACGCTGTAGAGCCCCTACCTTGCTCTTGCTCAGGTTGCCGCTTCATCTTGATTGCTGTTAATCATTTCATCAAATGGGTGTAAGCTTGCCCTACTAAGGACATCACAGCTAAGACAGCTGCTTCCTTCCTTCTTCAAGATGTATTTTATTGTCATGTTTGTCCTCAAGTGCTATTGTCAGAAAATGGAACTAAATTCAATGCAAAGCTGGTGACTTCTGTTTTCAAGGCTCTGAGATCTCATCAATCCTTCTCAGCTCACTACAATCCTTCCACTAAAAGGACTGTGGAATGCACTAATTTTACCTTGGTTTCCATCATGAGAAAATCTCTTACTCTGATGCTGCAAACTGGGATCTATACTTACCCGCTGCTCTCTTTGCCTATCACCTCAGTAAAAATTGTGTTATGGTGTATTATCCCTTTTCTATGCTGTATGAATGCAAGGTTGCCACTCTGTTGCTCTTGGGGGGGCCTACTCTCTTCTGACTAATCCATGGACTCTGATGCCCACATCAAAAATTTGGTCAACCACATAATCAACATACATGCCAATATGTATGCCTCTGTGTATAAGACTAAGATGCTCAAGCTCTCTCTTAAAATAGCTTGACAGATTCCCTTGCCTGAGTTTATTGTTGGAGATCATGTTCTCTATTATCAACATAAAGTAGGTGGACACGCCATAAACTAGATATGTTGTGGGTTGGGCCTTTAGAAGTAACCTTCAAACGTGGGTCAGAGTACAATGTGAAACTCCTCTCCAGTAGTTGTCTGTTTTCCTGAATGCATGCCAAGTTTCTCCACAAGTACTACCCCCTAAGGCCAATCCAGACGGGGGCAATGTTGTGAATGCCGCTATTCACGCTATTTTGATTTTGCCTTTGTTGAGTTATTTTGAGGACTAATCTCTTGCTTTTGCTCCTCAAAATGAGTCTGTTTCCAAACTAGGTAATTCAATTGTTTGGTTTCCTGATTTTGTGCAACTTAATTGCCCCAATAATGCTTGTGAAAAGTGATTCTACTGTCCTAGTATTGATTTGTGGTATTGCTAAACAATATATATTCCAATTCCTTATTCCTAATGTTGTAAAAGTGCTGTTTTAGCAGAGTTATAAGGGGAAAATATTTGGAAACTAGATAATATTTTTTATTGGGAGATAGTGATTATATAGTCATTGTGAATCAAGGATAACAGGAACATGATAGTGTTGATCACAAGGTGGGATGGTGAAGGGGTGGCTTGATCCTGGTAATGAGCCAAGCGCCAAAGCAAGGTATTCACCGTAAGGGATCATCATTTATTCATGTTAATGGGATTTGGAAATTTGAGTCAACTTCCTAGTCTGTCTTCAAGTGACTGGATAATTAGATTGCGGATAACAAACCCGTTTACTCAAAACCTTGTTGGCAGGTCAAGCCTGCTGTTTTGACACCAATAAATTTTAACTTATATTCACATTTCTGTCTTTGTGTTTCCAAGTACTTCAGTGCCTCTCTCTAGCCACAACTAGTAGAGATTTATTACTCAGGGCCACAAGATAATCCAATAACCTTCCCTGCCAACTAACTGAGACTTAGTAAAAATCTAATCCTAAGGTTAAGATTCCCTGTTGTGTATCTGTATTGCGCCTCAGAACACAACAATATCCCAGGTAAACCACAAGGTGAATCATTTGCCCAACAAAGGCTTCAGTAAACTCACAAAGTTTGTTGTATACTGTGCTAGTTTTTCTTCTCATGCTTTGTCTTGTCAAAGGTAAGCTTCATTGCTGCAGGGAGCCCTGTCTCATCTGCACTCCAGGCAAGCCCAAAGTCCGCTAGGAGGATATTAGTTTTCTTGACAGCTGTTGCATCTACAACAGCCAATTTTAACACTGCACACCCAAAGTTGTCCAGAAGGTAAGAGAGGGTGTGCTCCACTGGGAAGCAGAAGCAAGCAGCTGCATGTGCCTGGCCCATCTCTGGTATTTTCTTGAATGGGAGCATCTTCAGGACGTCCCAAACAAGCTCAATGAGAATAAAACAGTAAAATCTAATGAGGTCCACCGGGCCAAGGCATATCAAATGTACATCCTTGTAGGCAGTAACTACCCACTTGGATGTCACTTACCCATGTGTAAGCCCAAGGAGTGTGTCCCACAACATCTGGAATGAGCCATGTATTTAGTCTTTGAGCTCCTGCACAACAGGGGGGACAGAAACAGCTGTTTGACCACGTGATTGGCATGATTTGTATAAAAGGTGGCGGGGACCAAAGGGATCAGGACCTGGCGTATTTCACTGTCAATATTTTCTAAAATAATCAGGTAAGAATTTAGGAATTTTTATTAATTTTCTTTTTTAGATTACCTTCTTGGGTTTCCTCTTTGCCAGCGGCTTCAGCAGGCTTGGCCATTGTTGGTGCAAGCAGTTGTGCTGGTAATTAAGTATCCTTTATTCTGGCACACTTTACTGACTTGAGATGTGCATACAATTTGGGATATTAACCCAGACAGGTGGCACAGAGAGGGCAAAGGACTTGAACTGAAGGCCTTCCAAAACATTCTCCTGGATATTTGAAAGGTGCTTGATATTCTTCTTGGATGTTTCTGGATCTTGGCCATCAAGGCCTTTGCAGACATCTTGTTGATTTGTCACTTGTAAGGACAGCAGACTTCACCTTTTCTTTAATCTTGCAGTCAATTTATTTATTTTTAGCAATTGCAAAGTCAAGGTCCTTCAATAGCTTCTGAAGTTCTCTCATTGATTTTTACTAACCTTTCCATATGTTTTATAGCTGTCACCCCAACAGAATCTGTGTTATTTGCATACTAAGGCCTCTTTGTTTATCCCTGTTTGTTTTCTCATTTACTAAATTATCCCATCTTTTTACCCATTGTGTATATGTTTTGCGCTCATCTCAATATCTGTTGTTTGCTTTGTGTTGGCAATGCTTCCATAATTGCCACATTATTTTTGGCATTTTACACAGCCCCTACTATAAATATTAGCAAAATTTTGGTGATCAGCTAAATTTAAATTAGAAAGTTATAAGTTTATTGTGTTTAGATAAAGTTGTTGCTGATCCAAATTCAGAACCTTAATGATAAAATTTAAGCCAATCAAGAGCCAAGTGAAAAATTTATAGTTGTGACATAAGGGGTTATTAAATAATTCTTTGATGCATTGTTGCAACTGAGTCTCCCTCCTTGCCTGCTAATGTATCTTATAATACACAGGGGGTGCTTGAAGAGTTGCCCCTTGACGTACCTAACAGCATGGTCAAATCCAAAGGCAGTATCAAACTGCGGGCACTTTCTCTTAATTATGAGCGCTACCAATTTGACCTGCTGATCCCTGAACAAGTTATTCCTTGGCTTCAAACCTTACATGGAACATGCCACCATGTCACCCCCTTGTGGCCTTGTGGCTTTCCCATGTAGTATATTAATCACAATATTCTACAATAAACAATACCTTATTATATTCTTTTCTGTCCTTTCTATTGGACTGTTGTCTTCCACAATCAAATACTGAACTTTAATTGGTTCAGTTGTAGTAGCATGTGCACTAATTAATATGATTGGCTTAAAGTTTATCATTAAGTTTTTGAATTCAGATCAGTGATAACTTTATCTAAACACAATAAACTTATAATTTTCTAATTTAAATTCAGCTGCTCACCAAAATGTTAATATTTTCACAAGGGGTTGTGTTTAGGTGCTAAAAATAACTGTGTTCTGGATATAGATACATGACATAGACAATATATGATTTTATAGAAATAAGCTGAACATAAAAAATAAAACCAACTATAAAAAATAGAAAATGAACAATTGAAATTCATGATATAGATAATATAAATATAGAATGTTTGGCAACAGTGAGTTTATTTTAGGACAGGGACAGTGATGTCTAGTAGGCAGAATAGTGCAGGAAGTAAGATGTAGAGGCAGTGCTGGCCTGGGGGGGTCTGGGATTGAGTGGGTGGGGCTTTCAGGTGGGTGGTGGTGGTGGCGGGGGTAGAGGCAAGAGGATTGCGCGTGATGACTGCCATATGGGTCATTATTTATTATATTAAGCCAAGGCGCCAGCTTAAGCATTTCAAAGCATTTTAACTTCTTTGGTATCATTTAAGTCATAAACTTATGTTTTTTGAACATTAATATAATGCTTAGTTTACTGAAGAAAAGTTTAAGAGTGTAAAATATACAAATAATAAAAATAAATCTTATTTTTATTAACTGTATTTTTTGCTAAACCCCTTTTTCTATTTTAATAAGCCAAGAATCAAATATATGAGTTGCATGGGAGAGTAATAGCAGCCCCAAAGCTATAATTGCTATTATCCTATCTTTGGCTTATATAATTAATTTCTTAGCTATTTTTAGAGAAAAAAGTTGTTTTATTTAAAAGACTATTTACCCTATGTAAAATATGAGTTTTTGTTATGCATCCAACTTCATGAACATGCCCTACCAATCCTTTAGTAGTATCAGCTCTCTTTGTTTCTCTGTCATCTGTGTTGTAACTGTGCTGTTTTAGTAGAGTTAGACAGTGAAAAATATTTAGAAACTAGATAATAATCTTTATTGAGAGATAGTGATTATATAGCTATTGTGAATCAAGGATAACAGGAACATGATTGGTGATCACACGGCTGGATGGGAGAAGGGGGTGGCTTGATCCTGATAATGAATCAAGCGCCAAAACAAGGTATCCACCATAAAGGATCATCATCTGTTCATGTTGTTGGATTTGGTAATTTGAGTTGACTTCCTAGTCTGGCTTTGAGTGACTGGATAATTGGATTGCAGGTCACAGACCCTCTTGGTTGGAACCTTGCTGGCGGGTCAAGCCTGTGTTTTTGCCACCCCCACAACTGAAGGTCAGCCTCCTCTGGGGGCAGGTTGTCAAGGAGGTTGTCAGGAGCCCGGGCGCTGTATTGAACTAGTTGCTGTTCTGTGGCAGGAAGGGCGGTTTCTCGTTATCTCTGTCTTGCTTTTCAGGGTTGTAGGCGGTCATGGTGTATGATCTTGTCTTGATTACATTTTCCAAGCCCTTGCACAAGGTAAGTTTTATTGTTGTTTACCTTCAGAATAATTGCTGACCCCACTTTCTTGGGTTGTAGTTTGCTCTTGTTAAAATTCATGACCCAAACTTTGTCCCCAACTTCATGTCTATTGCAGATGGGGACAAATTTCTTTTCAGATGTTCATTCTCCTTTGCTGTTTGCTTGCTATAAGCCTCTATCACTTGAGGGTCTGAGCGTGAAGGGACTTCACTTGGAATTCCCAGATTAGGTCCTGTCAATGCTTGAATAGTATTTGGCTGTGTGCTGTATACCAGTTCAAACAGGCTTTTCCCGGTGGATCTGTTCACTTGGGTTTGACACACAAGTAGTGCAGTTAGTAGCTGCTTATACCAGTCTTCAGGTCTCCTGGCGGTGAGTTTGGCTAAGGCTTGCACAAGGCTACCGTTAAGCCTCTTCACGCATCCATTGACCTGTGGGTGGTATGGTGTTGTCACAGTGTGCTTGACCCCATTTTTGGTGAGGTATACATTGGTGTCTTCAGAGGTCAATTCTTTGCCTCCATTGGTTATCAGGAGTTCTGGCTTTCCAAACTCACTGATTATCTCTTTGCCAATAAATTGTTGAACGTCATTGCCGGTGTGTGCCTTCACTACTTGGGCTACTGGCCATCTTGTAGCAAAGTCAATGGCGGTGATGATGTATTTCTTGTCATTCTGTTTTCCTGGCATGGGGCCAACAATGTCAAGAGACCATACTTTGAAAGGTAGTTGTGTGTGGATGGGAAGTACTGACTTTGGTGGGGTTTTGCTTTTGGCAAACTTTTTGCATACCTCACATTGGTCTAGAACTTCTTGAGCATTGCGGTATAAGGTTGGCCACCAGGCCTTATGTTTAAGGAACTCATATAGGTTTTGGCTCTTGGTATGTCCAATGTCTCTGTGATAGCGTAGGATGGTGTCAACTTGCTGATGCGTGGGAGTGTAGGGAATGGTTGTGCCGTCAGTCATTTTTCTGTGTAGGGTCCCATATACATCAGCAAAGAGGTGTTCATTTTTGATGACTGTTTCCTTTGTTATGTTGGTTGTGCCAGGAGGGAAACCTTTGTCCTTTGTTTGTAGTACTAAGAGAGGCCAGTCTGGGTCAAGCCCATTCTCTCCTCTTGAAGCACAGACATACAGGCGGGACAGGGCGTCTGCCATGGCAAGCTTGGCTCCAGGTTTGTACTGGATGAGCATGTTAAATTGCTCCAATAGCTCCATCCACCAGGCTTGGCAGTGCAACAGATTTGCTTGAGTTTTGAAATAGATGAGTGACTTGTGATTGGTTAATGCTGTGAATTCCTCCTGGCGTTCCAGGTAACAGCGCCATTTGACTAGACAGTGTACAATAGCCAACAGTTCTTTGTTGTGGATAGGGTATTGGAACTCATCATCTGTCAATTTTTGCAATTCATAAGCTACAGGCAGGACGTCACTGTCATTATTTTTTATTTGTAGTACTCCCCCAATGGATGCATCTGAGGCCTCAGTTTTTATTTGGTATTTCCTGTCACATTTGGGGTATTGAAGGATGGGAGCTGTTGTGAGTTTCTCCTTGAGGCGTCTAAAACATAGGTCATGTTGGGGGGTCCACACAAACTTGGACTTGGCGCCTGTTATGGCAGATAAGGGGGCAGTCAAAACGCCATAGTCAGGTATGAAGCGTTGTACACAGGCCACCATTCCCAAGAAGGTGTGGAGTTCCAACTTATCCTTGGGTAATGGCATCTTGCAGATGGCCTGTATCTTTTGACTGTCAGGTTTGATGCCGTCCTTTGAGACTATGTGTCCCAAGAAGGGTAGCTGCTCACAGAAGAACTCGTACTTGGAGGGCTTGGCCAACAGTTTGTGTTGTGCCAAGGTGGCAAAGACTGCCTCTAGGTCTTTGTGGTGTTTTTCTACCAAGGGACTGTAGACTATAATGTTTTCTAGATACACTAGGGCGTGCTTGCCTATGTGGGGCGCAAATGCTTTGTTCATGAAGGTTACAAAGGCGGACGGGGCATTGGTCATGCCAAAGTTGAGCACCACACATTTTTAGCAGCCGTATTTAGTGCAGAAGGCTGTTTTGGGGATTTCTTCCTCTTTAATACAAATCTGAATGTAGCCTGCAGTTAGATCAATCTTGGAGAAGACTGTGGCTTCTCCCAAGGCATTGAAAAGGTTGTCAATCAGTGGCAGTGGGTAATGATTCTTAATGGTAACTTGTTTAGGGCGCGGTAGTCTGTGGCCAGAAGTAAGGTACCGTCCTTTTTAGCCACAAAGAATACAGCGGCCCCAAAGGCAGACTGTGAGGCGCGGATAAGTCTGTTTTCCAATGCCTCCTTGAGGTAGGCGCATAAGGTGTTGTCTTCATTTGGGGTCATCCTGTAGATAGGGAGCGCCTTGGGTACAGCCCCCTTGAGTTGGATAGAGTGCTGAATATGCTTTTCAGGGGGCAGCCTGGGTAGTGCTTCCTTGAAGATTTCTGGATGGCGGGCCACAATGTTGCAGTCCTGGTCATGGAGGTATCCTGGTGATCCTTGAAGTGTGTGATCTTGTACTGGCAGGAGTCCCAGTCAATTGCCTTCAGGTTTTTTTCTTGTCCTGGGTCTCTGTGATACATACAAAGACGTGGTTATATAACAGTTGGTCCACTGAGTCAGGGTAGATCTGGGGGTTAACATCTTTATGCTTGATGGTCAAGAATGAGGTTGCCCAGTCTATGTGAGGATTGTTCTTCTGTAACCAGTCTATTCCCAGTACAATGTCAAACTTGGGAAAGTTGATGAAGGGACCTTGAATGGCGGAGTGGAGATTCTCAAGCATGACAGAGAAGGGGGCAGTTTTCTTTGTCACAGCAATGTGGTGTTTGTCAGCCAGGACCACATTTTTAATCCGCAAAGGATTAGTGGCCAGCTTGAACTTATCCACAAAGCTACTGTTGATCAGGGTTTAATCCACGCCCAAATCCAGGAGTGCTGAGCCTGTGTAACTGCAAAAGCGGAAAGGATAGGACATCAATTTATTGGATGTCTGGTGATGGTGTACAGTACCAGGTCCTCTGAGGGCACCTGGATCATTGGGCATTAGTCCATGTCCTTGGTTTGGTATTCATCATTGGGCAAGTCAGGAGTTACGTGGGGAGATCATGCCCTCCTTAGTGCTCTCCCCGGGCTTTTGCCTCATCTTGGTTACCTTGCCTGGCAGTGATATGGAAATGTGTCTGGTTTGAATGGCCATTGTTTACTTTTCCATGTCCATTTGAACCCATGGGTTTGCAGTTGGTGTTGTTCTCATTGCCTCCAGGAGGTGGTTGAGAGGAGCGCCTGTCTGGATGGAAATCCTTGGGTCTTTCTTGTTTCCCAGTTTGTGCCTTATGCAGTGTGTTGGATGTTTGCTCCGCTTTCTCTGCTTCATGGTACAGGCTTTGCAGGTTGGTAATCTGATCCAGGTTCACATGCCTCATCACATGCAACTTAAGAGCGTTGTAGTACATGAGGTGTGTGGCTGGGGTGTCAAAGGCCATGTCAGATGGTGCACAAAGACGGAGTTCCTTGTAGCCGCAGCTGAGTTCCTTCACAGTGCCTTGCTGGGTCAGGTTCTTCACTTGGCGTATGATCATGAGCACTGTATCTTTAAGCACAAATCTTGCCAGGAAGTCTTGCTTAAAGGTATCCCAGTTCTTGTCAGGGTGCTCTTCATGCCAATTGTTGCATCAGGTGCCAGCATCATGGGTCAGGCAAATAGAAATTTCTCCAATCCAAAACCGCTGTGGGCATTCCATCTGAGCCAGCTTGCTCTGGGCAGACTGAATCCATGCGGCAGAGTTGTTGTCATTGGCCCCAGCAAAAGGTTCCAAGGCAGCGCTTTGTAGTCTTTGAGCTACATAGGCAGACATGGTGGTTTTGTCAGCTGGTTGGGGCATCAAGGAGGGAGCCTGAAAGAAACCTTGTGCAGACATGGTGTTAAAGGCGGGTAGCAGGATTACCGTGTTCTGGTAGAGAACAAAGCCATTGGGTATGGTGGTACCAGGGGTGTACAGAGTCCAGTCAGGCAGGAGGCCAGACATAATTCTGTTGAGGATTTATTGGCCGCGGCGTGTGCGGGCAACAGGCAGAATTTTTCAAGATAAGGTAGGATGGAGAACCTACCTGTGCTACCAATGTTGTAACTGTGCTGTTTTAGCAGAGTTACACGGGAAAAAAGATTTAGAAGATAGATAATAATCTTTATTGTGAGATAATGATTATATAGTTCATGTGAATCAAGGATAACAGGAACATGATTGGTGATCACACGGCTGGATGGGAGAAGGGGATGGCTTGATCCTGATAATGGATCAAGCGCCAAAACAAAGTATTCACCATAAAGGATCATCATCTGTTCATGTTGTTAGATTTGGTAATTTGAGTTGACTTCCTATTCTGGCTTTGAGTGACCGGATAATTGGATTGCAGGTCACAGACCTGCTTGATTGGAACCTTGCTGGTGGGTCAAGCCTGCAGTTTCAACATCTGTGAAGAACTTTTCACAGTAATTTATTTTGGAGTACTCCTTAACATCCTCAAATGTCAAAGATGAAACATAAATCTCACCATCTTTCATTAAATTTGAAAGATTAACATAAAATGCTTTGACTTTAAGCCAGCTTTTTTTAGGCCTAAATTTTCTATCATAGATGTAAAAAAAGGTTTTTTTGGGAAACATCTGAATTATTTACAAGTGTCTCATATAAACCCTTTCTTTCTTCCTCTCTCTCAAAAACCATTTTGAGATCATTTATATTTTTATATAAATTTCATTTTCCTTTTATTTAAATATTTTAGATAATACACCAAAATGACCATCAACAATACTTTTGCCATGACACTCAACAAATCTATTAAACTTAATTGTTCCTTTTGTAATTTTAGGTACCTCTTTAAAAAGATAATATAAGAATTCATAAGATCTGAAATGATTACCATTATCAGTCCAAACTTTAATATTTTAATATTCTTAAATTTATTATTTTTAAGCAGATTTATCAAACACTGACCTGAAAACAAAGAGACATGGGATAAAATTTCTGATAAAAAGTCATGATACTCATATTTAATTTTCTCATTTTCTTTAAAAGCAATTGCAAATCCTAATAAAGAAATAGGTATTTTCTCATAAAAACAATTATTTGTCTCTATAGGACCCCCATCTATTTTAAAGTTTTCTTTATAGTCTATTACTATAACACATGAATTATTATCAAGATTATTTATATCACTAATATATTCTTTATTTTGATGCTTATAAAACTTTTCATGTAGGTCAATAGATTCCAAATTTTCTTTAATAGATTTAGGCAATGGTAAATTCTTTATACTCAAATCCTTTTTCTTCATTTCTAATGATTTTTTCAAGTTGCAAATGTTACACATATCAGTTTGTTTTTTTGTTTTTAATTATATTATTAGGAATAAGCTTATAAAAAGTGGAAAGTGAAATAGAAATTTTGCTTTTATTTTCATATCTTCATAAATTTCTTTTTTATTTTCAATAATGAGTATTTTATTTTAGTTAAGTATTCACTCAATTCTTTTTGTAATTCTTCATAAATCAATCAAGAAATTTTTTTGTGAATTGGTTGGTTGGAAATAAAAATTTTAATATATGTTTTAAAACTTTTTTATGTTTTCTTTCTTTACTGAATCATTTTTCCTTTTTTATTTTTTGAATTTAATGATACTTTTTTAGCATTTTTTATTTTTTTTAGAATATGAATACTCATTTTTTGTCATTTTAAATCCACAATCCCAAAGCTCTTTCAAACTGTAGTTTGATGTAACCAATGTTCTTAGGGAAGGAAGGTGCTTGGCAGGGGATTCTGACATCAATTCCTTTAGGTTGTTAAGGAAATCATCTGTCTTGAAATTTTGTATGACAGGTAAGAAGGTACTTTTTCCAAACTCTGTTTTTAATAAGAAGTGCTCAACAAAGCTGTTAAGATTATTGTCAGTAGTAAAAAGGAATGCTTGTTTAAGCATAGAGATTCTTTCTCTCTTAGTAGAAGCCCCCAGTGAGAAGAAGGGTGTCATCTGAGGTGCAAACTTGATAGGTTCCATAATGATAGTGGTTGGGTTCCTTGGCTTGGTTCAGGCAGTTCTTGCTTGGAAATAGATGTGCAGTTATCAGAGAGGAGTAAAGGTGTGGATTGTAAAGTAAATTTCTGTAAAGTTGAGCTGTTTAAATACCATGTTAGCTGAGCTTTTGCACTAAAGGCATAAATCCCCAACTGACCCCCAACTGATCTCCTTAATTTATCAATATCACCCCTGAAGTCTGATATCATTGTTTATTTACCCCTTTTTATATTCTGGTTAACTGTTGATATCTCAGCAAATAGTACTTCAATCTTGCTCAAACTAGTATCATTAAAAAGCCCCTAATCTCAGCTTTTGGGATTGTGCTACAACTTTATATTTCTATACCAATTTGGTATCTTAAAGTGATTTTGAATGTAAGCTTATAAAATTATTATTTGAAATAAAATATGCTAATTAACTCTTAAAGTATGATATTTTAATCAGTAAACTAAATTTAAAGTATAAATCATTATTTAGCCTACTTTTAGTAACCAACTCAAATTTTTTTAAATAAACTTAAGTTTATCATAACTTTTAATATTTCTTAAAAAATTAACTTTATATATCTTAAATCTATCAAAATAAAAATGTTATTTTTAATCACATATAAATATTTGCTTTTATAATTAAAGTTATATCTTATTTTTATAGATACAATGACTAAGTTCATTTTCCATTTAGTTTAAATAAATATTAACCTTTATAAAATTTAATTAAATAAAGCAAGATTTTGATGCATTCTTTTTTATGTTTGAATTATATATATATTATCTCTAGCATACAGTATAAAAATATAATTTTATAAAAAAGTTGTATAAAGATATTTTATTAATATTAAATACTTAAGAATCTGAAAAGAAAAACTTTTACTCTCTTATAAGTTCTTATTATATATTTTCTATAAAATCTAACTTAAGAATAAATTACTTATGCTAAATGAGATCACTGAAATTTCAATAAAAGTTTAGTTTTAATTTTAGTTTTAGTTTTTTTAACTTTTTACTAGATTTTTTTATGAAATAAGTTCAAAATATTTAATATTTATTAAATATGCAAAAAGCTATCTGCCCTCTTTTTAAAAAGAGGGTTTCAAAAATTATTATATTTTAAATTAAATATTTTTAAAAAAGCTAAGATTTTAGGGAACAATTTAATTTCCAACAAAAAGTATCATATCAGTTTTTATTGTATTTTTATGTTGCTCTTTTTAGAATAATGTCATTTTGTACTAATCAGCTTTCAAGAAATAATGGTATATGAAATAAGATTGTTACTATCTTTTAATACAATTTAATTTAGCTGTAAGTAGAAAATGATTAATTTAATAAGGGTTTTATATTATAAGGATGAAATAAAATTTATTTTGATAAAATTGTTGTAGTTATTTAAATTTATTGATAAGAAAATTAAAACAAAATTTTAAAGTGCAAAGTAGCACAGTTAATAGGAAACAGATTAATCTAACAAACAATGACCCATATGTAGATCACATATTTCAGAGTGTGTAAACCTACCTATTCTTAGTATAATTAACAACATATTTTGTTAATATACATGTTTTGTTCAAGTAAAATATGATTTCTTCTTAACTTGGTATATTAATTATGTGTGGGGTAAAAATTTATTGAAAAATAATCATACTCAGAGGTTATATGTAGATCTTACAGTTCAGAGAGTATATACAGTGAGATAGTTTTTTTATTAATTCTATTATTTTCTATTACAACTTTAATATTTTTTAGTGCTACAATAAAGAGAATTCAAAAACTACAAGTGCTACAAACCAGCCAATTGTAATGGACATAAATTTTTACTGTCTTTGTGCTTGGATCAGACAAGACACACCTCAGTTATTGCACCCAGTTTAACTTAATGAAATAAGCATTTGAAATAAGACATTTCTTTGTTTGAAAATTGACACAACAACTTGTGTTTCTAGCACCAGAGAACCCAGAGGTCTGGTGCTAGAGTAACCACAAGTTGGCATGACAATTTTTAAACAAAGACATGCCTTGTTTTCAAAGGATTATTTTACTAAGTTAAACTGGGTGCAATAACTGAACCCTGTCTGATCAGAGCCAAGCACAAAGACAGCAAAAATGTACGGCCATTCCAATTGGCTAGTCTGTAGCACTTATAGTTTTTAAATTCTCTTTATTGTAGCAATATAAAATACCAAAGTTATAACAAAAAATAATAGAATTAATAAATATTAAAGCAGCCAAATTTTGCAACCAAGTTTTCCTCCTTGCCTGCTAACATATCTTACAATACACAGGGGGCGCTCAATGAGCTGCCCCAGGATGTATGTAATGACATAGATCAATCTAATGGTAGTGTCAAATTGCAGTCATTATCTCCTAATTAGGAGTGCTGCCAATTTGAATTTGGTGATCCCTGTTCAAGTTATTCCTCAGCTTCAAACCTTACATGGAACCCGCCACTGTGCCACCCCCTGTGGCCTTGTGGCTTTCCTCATATGGTATATTAATCACAGTATTCTACAATAAACTACACCTTATTCTATTTATTATTTTCCTGTCTATTGGACTGTTATCTTCTCTAACCAAATACTGAACTCTCATTGGTTCAGTTGCAACACAAATTTAACTTGTGGCATGATAAAAATCAATCATCACTGTAGTTAAATGTAAAATATATTGTATCTCAAATAGAATACATACAACTTAAAACAATACATATTGTAAAATAAAAATTGTTGGGGGGCAAGTTTTTTGGGCAAAATAAGGGAGTTGATGGGGTAAACTAGGTGGCGGACTGGGTTGAGAGGGGTTGAATTTGATTGGCTGGGGAGGTGGGTTCCAGTTGATTTGGATGGTTGTCTGGGGACTAGGCCATCTGAAGGACCTAGTGGTGCATGAGTGCCTTGAGTGGCTTGGAGGAATTAATTATGCATGGCATCATACTTAGACTCAGAAAGAACAGTGATTGGCTTGTAAACTAGGGAATTGCAAGGGGTCAGCTGGTGATCTTTTGATGATTGGCTGCTATAATGGGTGTTCAGGGCCATCCTTGTGAATGTTTCTGAAACTTTCTGACAGAGGAAAAGCACAGTATAGTCATGGGCTGCACTAACCACCTGGATGAAGGTTGTGGGGTTGCACTCACAGATAGTGTCCCCAATGTTGAAGAACAACACATCACCCAGGTGAAGATTGGTATGACCAGCAGGGAAAATTGAGATGTTGTGGTTGTCTGCTTGTATTTTCTTGGAGGAAACTTCAGTGGACTCCATTTGGTGGCTCAGTAATATTTGGAATTTTGAATTGACCAAGCTTCAGATGGTAAGAAGGTTGGAGAGGAGTTTCCTGTACCAGTACCCATTGGTGTAGCTGGCTGTGGTTTGGTAGAAAAAAGTCCCTTTTGGGGAATCTGCTAGGAACGCACCAATCCCAATCCCCTCTGGTTCCTTCTTTTTGCCCTTAGGGGCGTTCTTTTTATCAGAAAAACATAATCCTGGACTTGTAATGACAATTTATAGTAAGATATAAATATAAAATTGTCCAAAATTGAGGACAGGCCACGTGTGAGGGTGGCACCAATTACAGGGTCATAGGGCAAATCAGATCAATCATACAACTCATTGGCCAGCCAATTGGGCATAATCAGAACACCAACTAAAAGCCCATGAATCCAGAGCTGTGCTGTACGGCTGGCAATGAATATGCCCTGGAGCCCAAGTAAGCAAAATGCATCAGATAATTAGAGATCCAGGTCCCTCTGGAGGAGGTCATGCATGATGAGATAGGCATCCTTGATCTGGGAATTGACCTGCTTCTTTGGCTTCTTGGTAAGCTTTGAATCATCTCTCTTCAAGAGGGCACATAATTAATGTCTTATTACTGCCTTGGTTAATTGTAGGTGGGTGGCAATTTTGGCAAATGTTATGCCACTCTGTTTGAGGCTCATAATCTCCTCTATGATTTAATTGGTTACTAGGCATCATTTTTGGGGCCCATTGGGAATAAGGGGACCCAGATTGGGCAGGACAAGGTTTAATTGGCCTGAATTCTTGGGCAATGATTAGATATGGATGGTGGGGCACATTTGCCCAGTCTCCAGAATGTGGCACAGGCTCAGATTGGGCCTGGTCTTGGAGGTCAACATGCTGGGTGTTAGAAAAGCCACCCATAATGGGCCTGGTGACACATAAAACTCACCCTCCTCACAACTTGCATTGATCTGTGTGTACACAGGAACATAGTGGTTGTGCTCCCTTGATCAGCAGGGTGAGCTTGGAGTAGCTCCTGGTACTGCTCCTCAATGATTTTAAAGTTATCTTTGCTAGTAAAACTTATTGTAAAAACAAATGAAATTCTATTACAGTAGTTTTAAAAGCTATGGAAACAACCAAAAATGCCTCAGATTTAAACAAAATGATTTCAAATTTGAACAAAATCCAAGTTGCGCAAGATTCAGAAATCAATTAATTTATAAAATTTCAGTTAACAAATGAACTGTCAAACAAAAAACAAAATTTTACTAGCCCATCATACAAAATTATATCAAAAATCAAGTGGTGTAGTTCAAACCGCAAACAAAATGAACTGACACAACAAGTGAGATGGATGGATGCTTTTCCAGAATATATTATAATCCTATCATGATTCAGATGAGGCACAAACAGAAGGACTAAAATGAAATAAAATCTGAGCAATCTATAATTGAGATTCCACAAACACAAAATAAAATGAAGTCACACAAAATGTGAAGTATGAGCAGCCTAAAATAGAAAAATAACAGCTTGACAGCCAATCAACAGATATTCAATTTAGGAACAGAGGCATTTTATTCATTTTCATGGATCCTAATTTTTTTAAAATAGTTTTGAGAACTTTCCAAATATCAACTTGTAATTAAAATGAAAATAAATCATAAAATTTTATTTTTCTACTTTTAGAGATTTTATCCTAGGTTTTTTACAATTTTTTTACTAGCAACATTTTTGACAACACCAGCAACCAAGCCAGTAGCAGCCAAGCCAGTTTGAAAAGAGGCAAATCTCAGAATGTGGAAGCATATGTTTACACCAAAGCCTTTGATGCAGGTAACAAGGAAGCTAACCTGTACTTGACCCCCAACCCCTATGGCTTTGACTTGTTCAATAGTCACTCAGCGTCTAGCTCTTCCCCGCTCCCTTACCCACCCCTGCACAAGCTGCCCATTAACCAAAAATAAGAATGGCAACCCTGATTCAGAACAACTTCCTGCCAAAACCCAACTTGCTCCCCCTACAGCCAATCAGGCTTCAGCTCCTGCGGCCCAGCACATTAAGCACTGAAGCATCACTGCCTTAATTCTCCAGGAAATTGTGGCACTGAACCTGTGTGGTTTGACATGTGACCAAATTGCTGACCAATTGCAATTTCCCCAAGCCATCATAATGCAGGAATTTAATAATTCAATGAATAAGGAAAAACTGGTTGGGATATCCAAGAATCCCAAGAAGGCCCCAGAGTCCCAGATCAATGAGGCATACCCAATAATGCTTGATATATTGCAGCAGGACCCCAAGCTTTCCCTAACCCAGGTCTACAAACAGCTTGCGCACCATAACATATGGGTCTCCAAACGCATGGTGCAGCTCTGGATGCACGGAAAGGTGGCTTCCATATGGGTTCTTACCAATTTTGCTGGCAACCAATGGGATGGCGCTGAGGATTCCCTGTATGATCTAGACATTGAATCAACCCTGGTCCAATGCTTGACTAGTCTATCATATGACGTCATGTTTATCTCCTACTACAAGTTATCAATTGTGTTTGACAATTTTGGTGAGCAAGGAAAAGCTGCTGCCAAGAATAGAAGGAAGAAGGTCAAGAAGGGGACATTCATTGGAGCATTTCTGGCTGTTTTAGCCAAAGGTTTTGTCTACTATTGGACAAACCCAGATTTTACCAATGGCTACAAGTACAGCCACATTCTTGGTGGATTACTTGACTCCTGGGATGGCTCAACTTCAAAGCATCAGGTTTTCTTGAGCCATCAGATGGAGGGTAGCTCCACCACTCATGAGGCCATCCAGCAACGCGGGCACCAGGCCTCCATGTACCCAGCTGGCCATGCAGACATCCATCTGGCTGATGTTGTCTTCTTTAATATTGAAGATACACTCTGGGAGCGCCGCCCTCAGGCTTTCAACAACCTCTATCTTGGGGTCCTTGACCACAATTTTCTCTTTGGCTGCCAAATGATGGCTGACTTGCTTGCCCAAATTGTCTTTCATGTAAACATGGGCAACCAATTACAGAAAGACAGGCTCCTTACACCTCAGGCCACTGCCACCTACCAGCCTGTTCAGCCAATGACAGACAAGGAATATGACAAGCGTTATATGGTGGCCATCACGTGCAATCCTCCTACCCCTACCCCCCCACCACCACCCACCTTCCAGCCCCACCTACCTAGCCCCAGACCCCCAGGCCAGCACTTCCTCAACGTCTTCCTTCCTGCACTATTCTGCCTACTAGGCATCACTCTTCCCCACCCCAATAAACCCCCTGTTGCCAAACATTTTCTATTTATATCATCTTTATTTTGAATTTCAATTGTTCATGCTCTCTTTGTTTATAGTTGGTTTTATTCTTTATGTTCAGCTTATTTCTATAAAATCATATATTTACTATGCCATGTATCTAGATCCATAACACAGTTATTTTTAGTACCCAAACACAGCCCCTTGTAAAAAAATTAACAACAATTTGGTGATCAGCTAAATTTGAATTATAAATTTATAGGTTAACTGTTTTTATATAAAGTTGTTACTGATCCAAAATCAAAACCTTAATGATAAAGTTTAATCCAAACAGGAGCCAAGTGATAAAGTGATTGTTGTGACATAAAGGATCATTCAATAATTCTTTGATGCATGTGCAATAATTAATATGATTGGCTGGATCTTTTGCTATTGTACGTCATTGTTGCTGTGGAAAGTTGTTGGTGGACTAGTGTTAACCCAGCAGCTGATTGGGCACTAGTCCATCAACAAATTGCCACAGCGGCAATGGCTTACAATGGCAAAACAACCAGCCAATCATATTAATTAGAGCACATATACTAAAGAATTATTGAAGGACCCTTTATGTCACAACAACCACTTTATCACTTGGCTCCTGATTGGCTTAAAGTTTATCATTAAGGTTTTGAATTTGGATCAGTAACAACTTTATCTAAAAACAGTTAACACTATACTTTTTTAATTCAAATTTATCTGGTCACCAAATTGTTGTTAATATTTTCACAAGGGGCCATGTTTAAGTGCTAAAAATAATATGGTTTTTATGGAAGCAATGCCAACACAAAGCAATAACACATATTGAGATGAGCATAAAACATATACACAAGGGGTAAAAAGATGGGATAATGTAGTAATTGGGAAAATAAAAAGGAATAAACAAAGAGGCAACAGCATCAAAATAATACAGAATTTATTGGGGCAAAATCTATAAAAACATATGAAAAGGTTAGTGAAAAATCAATGAGAGAATTAGAGAAGCTTTTGAAGGATCTTGACTCAGCAATTGCTAAAATTAAAGAGATTGACCACAAGGTCAAAGCAAGAGTTAAGTCTGCTGTCCTTGAAGGGGACAAAATTGAAAAGGTGTCTGCCAAGGCACTCATGGTCAAGATACCAGGCACCCCCAAAACAACAATTGAACAGCTTTTAAATGTCCAGAAGCATGTCGTGGAAGGCCTTCAATTCAAGTCATTTGCTCTCTCTGCGCCGTTCATCTGGGTCAACAACCCTGAGATGTATGCAAATCTCAAACCTGCAAAGCGTGCAAGAACCATGGAAACTGAATTGCCAGCACAATTACTTGTGCTAGATAGGCAAAGCCTGCTGAAGCCGCCAGCAAGGAGGAAACCCGCAAAGGTAATCTAAAAAAATAAAAAATAGCAACTTCTAAATACTTACCTTTTTTAGAGAACATTGATGGTGAACTTTTCCAGGTCCTGGTTCCTTTTGTCCTGCCCACCTTCTATTCAAATTTTATCACTAACATGGAAAAACAACTCTATCTGTCCCCCCTGTCTTGAAGAAGCTCAAAGATAGGGTACATGGGTCCTTTCCAATGTTGCAGGAGGCATTGGCTGAACTTACACATGCTGAGGGGGCATCTGAGTGAGCAGTTACTGCCTACAAGGATGCCCAATTGGTCTGCATTAACACAGTGGTCCTCAATGAATTTTACTGTGTAAAGTCCATTGAGCTTGTTTGAAATGTCCTGGCAACGCTCCCACTCAAGAATGTAACAGAGATGGGCCAGGCCCATGCAGCTGCTTGCTTCTGCTACCCCTTGGAGCACACACTCTCTTACCTGCTGGACAACTTTGGGCGCGCAGTGGGAAAATTGGCTGTTGCAGACGCAATAGCTGTCAAGAAAACCAAAATCCTCTTGGTGGACTTTGGGCTGGCATGGAGTGCCAACAGGGCGGGGGTCCCTGTAGCCATGGAGCTGACCTTTTCAAAGACCAAGCATAAAAAGAAGATCAGTGCAGTTTTCAATAAATTATGTGAGTTTACAGAAGCCTTTGCTGGGCAAAGGCTTCATCTGGTGGTTTACCTTGGGTATCTCTTCTACTTTGAAATGAGCGCCAGCATGGAGGATCTTGATGGGGTCCTCCTAGGAATTGACAAGGCCAGGCTCTCCCTGGACAGGAAGAAGGTCCCTCCCAGGTATGACTCAGTGGATCACATCATCCAGGATGCCCTGGTCCTGGCCGGTATCTACAGGTTTGCAGCCTCACCAGAGAAGCTGCTCCTCCATTCACACCTGACCCTACTCCCTTTCACCAGCAGGCAGGAGTATTTTAAACAGGGTGTATCCACTGTCCATGGTGTGGCAGTGGAGGTTGTGCGCCACCTCCATTGCAGGGTGGGTACATACAGAAGAACTCACTATAGGCACTCTTAATAAATTCTCTCTTCCAATAAATTTCATTAAAATTAATATTATTTTTCTTATAATAAAATTTTATAATTCTTATTTTAGCAAACAAGATTTGCAAAATATATCCCAGAGAAGGTCTTAATAAAAGCATAATAATATATGTCAATAAAATCCACTTCTAATTTGTACACTTTATATTTAACTTTTTTAATTTGATTTTTATACTTATTTGCCAAAAGTGATATTAATGTGTTTGCATAATCCAGTATCAAGCGTTTGGGATACCCTTAGATGACATAATAAAAAATTATTATAAATAAATAAATTACTAACCTTCATTGATGATCCTTCTTAATGTGATTGTGGCCTTGGAAACATCTAAATATAAAATGATAATTAATAAATCTTGAATAGTAAATTAGAGAATATAAAAAAGTTGGACAAGCTAAGCCTTTAATTGATTGGCTGTTTGTCAAGGCAAGCAGGGATGAACAAATCAGCGTGGCCATAGAATTTGGCCACAGTCTCAGCTGGGAGGGTGTGGATCCTGGCCTACAGCAAATTAAACAGGTCTTTGTCCCAGTTGGGGTTCCTTGCTTACAACTTGCTTGAGCCACCCAAAGACTTCCTTGATAAGATTTAGGAAGGGTGAATAGGCTGGGAGGAAGAGAAGGCGCAAATTTGCCGTGGCCAATTGCTGGGGGCCCACAGCAATGCTGGTGTCAATCATTGGGAATTCCTCAAGAATGTCAGCCACTTTGTGGAGACCAATGTTGTCCAACACAATGATGTTGGTGAAGCCAGGGCTCATGCGCCTCAGGTGCTCCTGGACCAATCAGAGAAATGATAGAAAGGTCCGGTTATTGTGAGATCCCAAAATCATTTGGTATAGCTCAACCCCCTTTGGACCAAGGAGATCCACCATTGAATAGGCTGTGGCACGGACTGCAGCACGCCAAGCCATCCTGTCATTTGAGCCTTTAGGAACATAGCCATATGCATTGCGCATAGACAAGGCAAATGCTAAATTGTCAACATAGTAAAATTTGACCATCCCCCTGGCTTTGAGGGCAGTGTACGTCTCTGCATAGTTTTTATGGGTCTCAATGTTGGTTGTGCTATTCCAATTGTACAGAGATACCCCAAGCTTTTTCCAGGAAAAGTGTATCCCCTTCAGCAGATGGTAGTAAAAGGAAATGGAAGCCTCAACCCCAAAATTGGACTTAACTGTTGCCTGTATATTTGCAGTTCAAGATAGCAGTCCCAGGTAATCCACTGGCAGATTGCCCATTTGTGCTCCTTGGTGAGCATGGTGGAAACACACATGGATTTCTCCGCAGCAAGGACTTGACCCGTGTTAATGAACTTGTTGAAGGTCTTGGAGGCGTACTTGGGATCCACTCCAACAAGGGCCACAGCCGCCTTGTAATTACCCAACTCACACATTAGCTTAAGCAGGATGATGGGTTTAATGTCAGGGATGCGCTTCTGAGCAGGCTTTGCGCAAGTTGGTGAATCTAGATCCTGATTGGAGACTGGCTTGCAAGGCATAGGCACCTTGATGTAAAATGCAGCAACTTTATTTAGCACCAACTGTTCCTCATCAGTTCTGAAGAACTCAGGCTCCTTGTCCTCTTCCTGATTGCCATCACTGACGTAGGGCTTGTAGCTGGTATCAAGTACAGGCTTCACTTTCTCCAGCATGGCTGACGGGACCAACTCTTGCTAATACACAACGTCAAACACATATGAAGTAAGTTCTACCTCCTTGATTCTAACTTTCTTTGTAGTGGTGACCTTAGTTGTCACGGTAGGTTCCATAATGCCAGGTATTGTCTGCCCAAGTAAGAAGGCTTGGAAGGCCGGAAACCTGTATCAAAATTGACCAAGCTAACAGATTTAAACCAAGCAGTCAATCAAAAATGGGTCACAGCTGCTCCAGTCTGCCAGCTAAAACCAGCTCCCCCTTTCAAACTGATATTGATAAATTGATGTAATATGAGGGTCATCCAATATAAGCTTATTAATCAGCATGGTTGTCAGAAACTGGTCACGCAAGGGTTCTTTGCAACCTGGACTAGATACTTACTTGAAGATGTAGAAGGAATAGGAGGTCAAGACTCAGGTGGTATTGCTTATTTGATTTTTCTGATATATATTGAATAATTTTCCCTGTTTCAACTCTAAGAGTTGAGTCCTCCTAAATTTACTCAATAAAAATCAATTATCCCAAGTTCTAATTTTAAATTTTAAAATGCATCCTGTGATTGGGTTGTTGCAGTATATCCTGTACAATCTGATTCTGAACCAAATCATTTCAGGAAGATGGGGCCCAGCATCTGGAACTTTGTTGTTGGTGCTTCCAAATGTCAATTTCATGCCAGCCAATTTTGTAGCTCCTCCCCCACTCTTGAAACTAAAAATTGTGTCCCTTTCTAATGCCTAGAATTCTATGCTGAAGATGCATTGATGCTTTCCCAAGTCATTTATCTTGGTTTACTCTGGTTTGGACTAATTGTTCTACTTTATCCTGGAGTTAAAATTGGAAATTTTACAAAAAAATATCTGAAGCCGCGTTGGTGGTTAATAATCAATTCTATGTGGATTTAGGTGGTAATTCTTTATCATTTAGAAACGGCTTCATATTATCCAGTGATTTCTGTCACATTACTCAACTCTTCTATGTCTGAGTTTTTGGAAGCAGTTTTTCATGAATTTGTGTTTCTTTTCTCCTGCTCTGTTGAGATATCTGTGTTTACCATGTTTATTTGCATCAGTTCATTTCTGAGTTTTCAGTTTGGGCTTTTCTTTAATTTGTGGTTTCCATCTCTGGTTGCAGTTGTAGAGACTAATCCTCTGCTTCCTATTTCCGTCGTGTCATGTCATTTTGTCATCCAGATTATTTTCCTGCTCCACCCACTGATGAAATTTTTTGTGAAGTTTTGTCAGCATTATCATTTTATTCTGGCTCTAGCCTTAGTCACAAATCCCAAGTTTACCATGTGATGACAAAGGTTTCTGAAGATGCTTGTGAATGGTTGTTGTCTGCAGTAGAGCGCAATCCACGTGTTTTAACTGAGAGTGCATCTCTATACCCTTTGTTAAAAAATTTGTGTGTATCTATTGAGGAGCTTAAAGTATATTGTAAGCTGTACGCCTTCCATCAGGGTACAACTCCGCTTTTGGTATTCCTTCCTCAGTTTCTTACCTACTGCCATACAATTGATGTTTATGAGGTGAATAAACTCTCAGCATTGTGGTTAGCAGTTGACCAGACTGCCCAGGATCTGGCGGTTTGGGAATCCCTGTTAATCACAACTGAGGCCCTGGTAAGCTAAATTCTTTCTCTGGTCTCAAATCCGTCTACTTCCAAACAAGGTATGTTGGTAATTGAGGATAAACCCGCTGCACGCTCTTGGTTTTCTGGTCCTTGCTATGTAGTAGTCCCTTCCAACCAAAGCCAAGATTGTAATCCCCCTAGCTCATATCAGCTACAATTGGTGGTGGTGAACAAACCCAGTGATATAAAGGAGACCCCTGTAGTGTCTGGTCCTGATAGTTCCTTGGCAATGCTTCAGCATGTTGTACCTGCAAAATCTTCTGTTGTTACGTCCAAAGAGTTGCCCCTTGTTCCCATTGATTGTGATAACCCTGTTATTCCAGCTGCTGTCCAAGAAATGATTGAGCATTACTTCCAGGAGCATCCTGCCTCCTTAGCTGCCATCTGTACCGCCAATGGAAACAAGACCCTGCCAAGATTGCTACCTTTGCTGCAAATAAATCTACTTCTGGTTACTTCTTGTTCTATGGTAGCATTGATAATGGTCAGACTATATATCAGCCAGCTATTTTATTTGATACAGGTGCTTCCAAAAATTTCATGAGTGTGGAGACTGCCAACTTGCTACAACTCAAGTGCCACCTGGGAATGCTTGTCAGGGGTAGAAATTGTCAAACATTTCCCTCTTTCCAGCTGAAGAAGCCAGTTACTTTTGTAGTTGCAGGTCAGTATTTTACTGCAAGGTTTTCTGTTTGCCCTACACTTATGTATCCTATCATTTTGGGAGTGAGTTGGTGGAGAGATCATAATGTATCAACCTTACTGGAGAAAAATGAGCTGCAGGTGGAACATTCTTTGGGTATAACTATTCATATTCTGCTGTTGGATATGTCTGAATTGGAGAAATCATCACAGACCATACAATTGTTTCCTGTCCCTGTCCCCATAAGTTTGGATTTACCAGCATTCTTGAAACCCTGGTCTGCAACATTTGATGCCACCAGAGGCGAGGTCCTTCCCAAGCACACTCAGTTTGACTTTAAGGTCACTGTTGATCTGATCAGAATTTTGTCTTCTATTTACCCTCTAACCTTGAAGGAAGATGCATGTTTGGAAGAGTGGACTTGTGACATGTTGGCAAAAGGCTACATTTTTAAGAAGGCTTTTTCAATCTGCTCTATGTTATTGTTTGTTCAGAAGTCTGATGGGTCTCTTTGTCCTTGTGTTGACTACAGGAATTTGAATAACATTACAATCCAAATCCTTATCCTTTACCTCTCGAAGCACAGATCTCTAGATGTGTTGAGAAGGCCAAGGTATTCTCAAAACTTGATCTGTTGAATGCTTTCAATTAAATCAGGATTGTAGAAGGAATGGAATGGTTAAAAGCATTCAGAACTAAGAAGGGTATCTTCCAGTTCCGCATAATGCCTTTTGGATTGAAGAATGCCCCGGCTTGCTTTCAGCGGTTAATTGATTCAGTCCTGGGGGATCTCCTAGGTGTTTGTGCCATCACATATATGGATGACATCTTGGTGTTTTCTCCGGATGAGGAGTCCCATAAGACCCACTTGTTGGCAGTTGTAGAGCACATTCTCCAAGCAAACTTGATCATCAAAAGGAGTAAGTGTGAATTCTTTAAACGTAAGGTTACCTTTCTGGTTATTATTATCTTTGAGGATAGCCATACCATTGCCCCTGACAAGGAAGCTGCAGTTTGAGAGTATGCTACTCCTGTGACAGTATCCCAACTTTGTAGTTTCTTGGGTACATGTACGTTCTTGAAGAAAATCACTCCCCACTTGTCTGAGGTGGCCACCCCTTTATATTTGGCTAGTGAAAAGACGACTTTAGTCTGGACGCCTGAGTGTACAAGTGTCTTCTCAGCAGTCAAGGCTCTTTTTTTGTCCTACCCAATGTTAAGACATGTGGATTCTGAGCTTCTTTTTGTGGTTTCCACTGATGCATCTAAATACGCTGTGGCTGGTGTGCTGTTGCAGACAGCTAGTGATGGGATTGAGAGACCTGTAGGGTATTTCTCTCAGAAAATGGAGGCTTAAGAACGCAACTACATGCTTTACAACAAGGAATTGTTGGCTGTTGTGGAATTGTTAAAGCATTGGCATCACCATCTCATGCTGGCATGTTATCCATTTGTAGTAAGAACTGACCATAAAGCTCTTCTATATTATCAACAACCCAGGGTTTTGTTGGGTCATCAATCCAGATAGCATGGTGATCTGACAATATACAAGTTCTGCTACAAGTTTATTAAGAGATCTGACAATCACTTGACCAATGCTCTAAGCAGGAATCCTTCTCATCTCCCAGATGCTAGTATGGACACAAGTTTAACACTCTTACTATGATTCCAGACAAGGCGGTGGTGCCTTTTGTATTAACTCCACTGGCTATGTTGGCCACCATGTCCTTAGCTGAGGGCGCAGATCTGGACTTATATTCCAAGGTTAAGTTTCTGCAACCTTTGTCCAAAGGTTATGATAGGCTATTAGAGCTAGCATGTGCAAACCCAGTAGTTCAGCCTCAGGGTTATCATAAGATTGGTCCAGTCCTATATCATCAAGGTTGCTTGTGAGTTCCTGAGGGCACTATTTGGGATGAAAATATGGAGGCTAATCATACCTGTCCAACAGCTGGTCATCCAGAGAAAAACAAGACAGTGGAACTTATCTGCTACCAGTTTTCCTGGAAAGGTTTGACTTTGCAGGTAGCAGCTTTTGTTTGAGATTACCTGGTATGTGTTTGATCCAAGGCCAGTTGGAATAGGACTACTGGTTTACTGGTTCCACTTCAGCCTGCTGCGGGTCCCTGGACGTCTGTGTTAGTGGATTTCATTGTTGAGCTTCCCAATTCCAATGGGTTTAACGCAATCATGATAGTAGTTGATTGTTTCACAAAGATGGCACACTTTATACCTTGCTTAACCACAATTACTTCAGTGGAAACCGCTAGGTTATTTGTGAACAGAATCTTCTCTCTAAATGGCACCCCAATGGAGATTGTAAGTGACTGTGGTCCTCAATTCATTGCTCAGTTCTGGGAAGCTTTCACTGAAAACCTTGGTATCAAGTTGTACCGCTCTACTGCTTTCCACCCCTAATCCAACGGACAAACGGAGAGGGTAAACCAAAGTTTGGAGGTCTACCTACATTGCTACACTAATGCGCAACAAGATGACTGGTGTGATAATCTACCCATGGCAGAGTTCACATATAATAACGCTCCGCACATGTCAACTCAAGTATTGCCATTTTATGACAATGTGGGTTACAATCCTTCTTCCAACATGGGTCCTTGTTTGGTTAGCAACGTGGAAGCTTCAACTGATCAAGCCGCTGCATTGAAGTGGGTCCATCAGGAGCTCCAAGTTACTCTCGCCGCTGCTGTGACAACTTACAAGAAATATGCAGATCACAAGCGTCAGGAGGGTCCAACTTACAGGCCAGGTGATCTAGTCATTGTTGATGCTTGCAATATGAAACTTAAGGTTCCCTGTCGTAAATTAGGTCCCAAGTGAGTTGGTCCCTTCAAGGTAGAACTGCAGATTGGTCCCTCTGCCTATTGGTTAGATTTACCCCCTGCTTTCAAGATTTTCCACACCTTCCATGAATGTCTTCTTACTCCCTTCAAAGGGACAGAGACTCCCTCTTCCCAACCCATTCTTGTAGAAGGAGAACCTGAGTATGAGTTAAATTGTATTCTGGTTTCCCGCAAGAATTGCCGCCATTTGGAATATTTGGTGTCTTGTAAAGGTTATCCTGATTCTGAGAACTCCTGGGTTCCCCACTACAATTGTTCAAATTCCTCAGATCTGATCTATGAGTTCTACAAGCGCAATCCCACTGCTATTGGTCATACTGAACTTACCTTAGCTGCAATCAAACTCCCACCTGCCCATAAGAATTTCTCCTTATCCCATCTCCCAGATGGTGGTATTGTGCCCAGGGCTAAAGCGGAGGGTAATGTTGTGGTAGGTTCCATAATGCCAGGTATTGTCCGCCCAAGTAAGAAGGCTTGGAAGGCCGGAAAACCTGTATCAAAATTGACCAAGTTAACGGATTTAAACCAAACATTTGATTGAAAATGGGTAACGGCTGCTCCAGTCTGCCAGCTGAAACCAGCTCCTCCTTTCAAACTGATGCTGATAAATTAACGTAATATGAGGGTCACCCAATATAAGCTTATTAATCAGCATGGTTATCAGAAACTGGTCACACAAGGGTTTTTTGCAACCTGGACTAGGTACTTACTTGAAGATGTAGAAGGAATAGGGGGTCAAGACTCAGGTGGTATTGCTTAGTCAATTTTTCTGATATATATTGAATAATTTTCCCTGTTTCAACTCTAAGAGTTGAGTCCTCCTAAATTTACTCAATAAAAATCAATTATCCCAAGTTCTAATTTTAAATTTTAAAATGCATCCTGTGATTGGGTTGTTGCAGTATATCCCGTACAATCTGATTCTGAACCAAATCATTTCAGGAAGATGGGGCCCAGCATCTGGAACTTTGTTGTTGGTGCTGCCAAATGTCAATTTCATGCCAGCCAATTTTGTAGCTCCTCCCCCACTCTTGAAACTAAAAATTGTGTCCCTTTCTAATGCCTAGAATTCTATGCTGAAGATGCATTGATGCTTTCCCAAGTCATTTATCTTGGTTTACTCTGGTTTGGACTAAATGTTCTACTTAATCCTGGAGTTACAATTGGAAATTTTACAAAAAAATATCTGAAGCAGCGTTGGTGGTTAAGAACCAATTCTATGTGAATTTGGGTGGTAATTTCCCATCATTTAGAAACGGCTTCATATTATCCAGTGATTTCTGTCACATTGGTGGGCTTCTGGGTCAGCTTTGGGACCCAAGGGTTGATGCTCTGTACCCTAGCAGCTTGTGCTCCTTGAACCGGCTGTGTCAGTGCAGTGTCACTATGGAACTCTCCTCTTCCGCCTCCCTCCTGAGTAGGCACTTGTGTTGTACTGAGTCTATTCTTTGACCCGCGTGGGCAACTGCAACCACGGTGCACAACGGGTGCATTGGTACTCTGGTGTTGTGTTCCTTCCATTTTAAAATATAATAAAATATTAAATAAATTTCAATTAAGTTACTCCCTAATTTTATTTTTTGCTTTTATCTGAATTTGATATTTAATTAGAGTTTTCCTCACCCAATATCCTGAGCATAGGTTTTTATTTCTTAATTAGTTGTTTTTGGGTTTACAACGCCCATTTTAGAATACCCAACATAATTTCCACCTATTTTCCCAGATTTTACGCCAAATTTAAGCACCCAACACAATATTTTTAAAATTCATGTTTCAGATTGTGTGCCTTATTTTAGATACCTTGATATAATTCATGATTACAATCCATTGCACACACTGAGTGAGTGATTTTGTTTACATAGTGAGTTGATATTGTGTTTCATTTTTGGTTTGAGTTTTGACTCACCTTGCTTGGGTGTATTTTGTCACCAATCACATAGTAAACATATGGGACATTATTTTTCTTGTTATGCCTAGGCGCCAGATTGGTTATTTTATAACTTAATCACATTATTCATATTCAAATTATTCAGAAAGAGTAAAATATAATCAATCCCAAATATTTAATTGATCTTGGGCTTGGGTGATTTTTTAAAAAATAATTCATTGATTTTATAATTGAAAATTGCAACTTATAGTACTACTGAAAATATCTTAAGTGCTACTACAAACCAAAAATATTTATGATGAGTTGCATGGGAGAGTAATAGCAGCCCCAAAGCTATAAATGCTATTACCCTATCTTTGGCTCATCATAAATATTCTTAGTTTGTTTCAGAAAAAAAGGTTGTTGTTTTTGAAAGACTGATAACTCTATTTAAAATACACCCTCTAGTAAGCTGCCCTACTTCATGAACTTGCCCCAATACACTACTAGCATCTTCTGATATTTTTGTTTCTCTGGTATCATCACGTGATTTCAAATGATAAAATATCTCAGAATATTCTGAGAAGCTTTCAAATGTTAAAGGTGAAGTATATAACTTCCCATCTTTCATCAAATATGAAAGATTAATGCACAGATTTTTAACTTCAAGCTCTCTTTTTATAGGCCTAAATTTCCTTTCATAAATATAAAAAAATGCTTTTTTGGGAAACAATTGAACCAGTTAAAGATGAATTGTATAATTCTTTTCTTCTTTCTTCTTTCTCACAAATATTTTTTAGATCATTAATGTTGTTAATATAAAGTACATTTTCTTTTTCCTTTAAATTTTTTGATATTACACCAAAGTGACCATCAACAATGCTTTTTCCATGGCATTCAACAAAACGGTTATATTTTATGGAACCCTTAATATATTTAGGTGCCTCTTTAAATAAGTAATATAAAAATTCATATGATCTAAAATGATTTCCATTATCTGTCCATACTTTTATATTTTTTATTTTTTTAAATCTATCTAATTTAAGAAGACTTATTAGACATTCACCTGAAAATAAAGAATCATGTGATAATATTTGAGACAAAAAATCATGATATTCATATTTAATTTTATTGTTTTCTTTAAAAACTAATGCAAACCCTAATAATGAGATTGGTTTTTTTGAATAAAAACAATTATTGGTCTCAATTGGACCACCTCCAACCTTTAAGTTTTCTTTATAATCTATAACTACAACACAAGACTCATCATCTAGTTCATTAATATCTTTTTTATATTCACAATTTTGATGAACATAAAAGTCTTGGTGCTGATTAATAGTCTTTAAGTCATTGTCTATAGATTCTGGTAATGGTAAGTTTTTACTTTCACATTCTTCCTTCTTTTTTCTAGTGAATTTTTTAAATTACAAATATTGCACATATCGGTTTGTTTTTTACTTTTTATTATATTTTTAGGGATTAATTTATAGTAAGTGGAAATTGAAACTGAAATTTCATTTTTTATTTTCATATTTTCATATATTTCTTTTTTTGTTTTAAGTAGAGAGTATTTAATTTCAGTTGAGTAATTACTCATCTCTTTTTCTATATCTTTATAAATTTTTTCAGGCACTTTTTTTGTAAACTGGCTTGTTTCAAAAGAATTTTCCAGCAATTTTTTAATTATTTTTTTAGTTATTTCTTTTTTTAATGAATAGTTATTATTTTTTTGGCTTTTTTTGTTTAAGCTTACATTTTTATTTTTATTTATTTTTCTTGAGTATTCAAACTCACTTTTGGTTATATTAAACCCCATATCATTAAGCTTTTTTAAAGAGTAACTGGAAGTAACCAGAGATCGCAAGGCTGGGATATGTTTTTGGGGAGAAGATTTCATGAGATCCTTTAAGTTTTCAATGAACTCATTGCCTTTTTGATTTTGAATAGTTGGCAGGAACTGAGCTTTCCCAAATTCAGTTTGAGTAAGGAAGTGCTTGATGAAATTATCAAGATCATCACCAGCAATAAAGAGGAATGCCTTTTTTAACATTGCAATTCTCTCTCTTTTTGTTGAAGCTCCCAAGGAAAAAAAGGGTAGCATGGAAGAAGTAAATTTAACTGAGGACATGGTAGTATTTTGAATCTGTAATTAGGTCAGATCTTTGATGTGTGCCTTAATGATGGAGTAGTTATGATCAGAATGTGGTCTTTGAACTGGGTTATTTGGATTAGAAGCTCTGTGGTACTTTAGCTCTTATATACCAAGCTAAATGACACCATTCTGAAAGAAATGGTGTGATAGCTTTTATTATAGTTTGAACTTGAATTTATGTTTGCAGAAATTAATTAAATACCCAGTTTTCATGCACAAGTGATATATGTGAAGCAGCTAAGCATTATTATTACATCATATCCTCTTTGTAATCAATGCAAATAAATTAAAATGATGTATTCAGTTAATTGTAACTCTTCTGCATATTTTTAAATGATAAAATATTAAAGAATTCCATTTAAAGAATGCTCAATTTGAGGTTCGAAGCTCACTTGAACCTTAAAATCAATCTAAACAGTGATAAAAACATCCTAACTTCAAACTATCATAAAATCCTAGAGAATTGAGCTTTTTAAATAAAATAAAATGCGAAAATAAAGCTCTCAATCTTATCTTTAATTTCGTCAAATAAAAAACATCTGTTGTATATTCAAAAAAGAGTATTTATTAGCTTTGAAGTGATCTACTTTATATCATTAGATATAATCATATAATAAAATCTGGATTATGCTCTTTTAAATTACTTTTGCTTTAATATTGAGCATAGTATACATATTAAAAATTTTACACCAATAGAAAGATAAGATTCTTAGCTTCATTTTGATAGTTTACAGTGTGAAAAATATTAATTTTTCATTGAGTTATTAATGTTTTAAATATAAATTGTGTAATTAGTTACTTTTTCAAAATCGAACTGTGTTATGCTGCGACTTGAGCAGCATGTGCATTAGAAAATGGCCTAATCTCTAAAATAATGACCCATATGTACACCGAAAGTCAACTCACATCATTTTGTTTGTGAATCAATGTATTTTGGATTGTATTTTGAATAGTTTTTCTTTGCGTGTGAGCCCTTTGTTGCTGTGTTGACTCATTTCACCCATTAACGCCAATAAACCCTGTTAAAGAGTGTATATTTTTACCTGAAAGTTAGATTTTGCTTAAATCTGAAATCATTTTGTTTAAATATGAAGTATTTTTGGTTGTTGCCATAGCTTTTAAAACTACTGTATTGAAAATTATTGAGGAATATTTTAAAAAATAGTATATCAGTAAATATTCAATATCCTTGTATAGAATAATCAAGTTTATTAGCTAATAATCCAATTTCATTACAAACCAAAGTGTATGACTTTTTTACTGATATATTTTGATGTGGAGGCAAGGATGTATAAAAGTATGGAGCCAGCTAAAAGCAAGATTGAATTAGGAGCGATGGTGATAATATTAGGCTCAAGTTTTCCTAAAGCAGTGTAGGATTCTTATGAGCAAAAGCCACACAAGCCTAAAAATGGTAGAATTTATTCTTTTAGAGAAAACTCCCAACAGCAAAAATGCTAAGTTTGATAGAAATTATTGCTCTAAAAATCCAATTGACGAGGCATAATTGTCTACATAAATGGGGAATAAATATCTTATTGTTTGATTTCTTGTTGAGCTGTTAATAAACTATTGGGATCAATTGCCTGATCTTTTCAAGATTATTCATAAAACATATAAAATTTTATTTTATTTTAGGCTTGGCTTTAATTTTATATTGTAAATTAGAAGATGCCAGGTGTAAACAAATGCCACGTAATATTTTAGATCGCAGGTCCCACTACCTACCTCTCAGGGATCTGCACACAAGTGTAATGGCGAGCAGCCACTTGTTCTGGGTGCAGTTTGATCAAGATAAAACATAACCTGGGATTGTTAGTGGATCTGAAATAAGTTCGCGTTGTAACAATTAAAAACGTTCTTGAGCAGTTGAAGTAAAATATATGTTGCTTGCGTAGATTGATTATAAAGAAAACTACTCGGAAACTTAAGCCGAAAGCTAACACGAAAAGAACGCGTTTATTGACAACTTCATCCACTTTTAGGTTGAAGATCTTATTATTCAATTAAATCCGCAATTACCATCCACACCTGCTAAGCAAACTGCCAAGTCAGATCAGCGGAGATAAGTGGATTTCACGCGAAAAGAATAGGCAGCGAGTTGATGCATACACATTTAAGCGAGAGTGGATTTTAAAGGCATATAAAACAAGATCAGAACCACCAAAACTAAAATTATGAAATCTCAAAGTCTTTTACTTATCCTGAACAGCTTATCAGCAGCATCTGCTCTGTGTGTGGTCGTGGTGTTTGGCTTGCTTGTGAAACGGGGATTGCCTGTGGTTGATCGTGTTTCTGTTCGTCTGCAAGCAGGAATATCCTTGATTGATTTGATGCGACATGTCCAAGTATTCTTCAGTGCGAGTGGAGATGACAGTTTGCTGTGTAAGTTTCTTGGGTTCTTTGATGTCAGTTTGGAGCACGCGTACTGGTACTTGAACATCTGCATTGCCTTGAACATGCAGTTGGTTTTGATTCATGGGCTGCGTCCAAATAGGAAGTGGGAGATGTGTTATTGGACGTTTTCCTTTCTGGGAATCCTCACGTTTGTTTTCCCTCTGTCGGCTTTGGATATCTTTGGGAAGAGCAACAGTGGCAGCTGCTACATCAAGAATGGTATTGAACTCAACGACACCATTGAGATGGTCTACTATATTATCCCTTCAACAATGACAATCATTTACTGTTTGATCATATCGCTGGCTGCCATCTTCAAAGTCTACAGAACAGTAGCCTTGAGTGAACTTCTTAAATCACAGGAGATTTTCCTTTATACCTCGGAAAACAAAGCAGTTGTTAGGAGAGTTGCTATGTACCCTATTGCTTGCTTCTTGACCAATGTTGGAATGAATGTCCACATCCTCTATGGCCTTTTGAATGAGTATCCCAGCCCAGGCCTGTATATCTGGGCTAAGGCAGGATTGTATGCTACTGGTCTTTTCAATCTGCTGGCATTTATGGCAGATCCATTTATCTTTGATGAGATGTGTAAAATTTTGGCTCCCTTTTCCAATGATTCAACTGCTGAGTACAGGTTTTTTCCTGGTACCTGTGCTGACCGGCTTCCTGGCAGAAGTTCAGCTTGTCTACAGAGAGCAATGTATACATAAGCAAGAAAATGAGTCAAATATCAGATTTTTGTAAATAAATTATCTTCATTTTTATAGTGGACATCCCTGAGCGTGTAAGTGGAGCTTGTAAATCTAAACTAAATTTAGCTGTAAATTTTCTTTAATTCCTTTAAAAATACTACACCTTGTATCAATGTGAAATATTATGCTTTTTCAGGGGCTCTAATAATTTCCCCTACTCAGCTTTAATAACCCCATTCTCTTCAATATGAAAAGTAAGGCATAAACTAAGAATGAATTATTCCAAAAATGTACCTAATTAATTATAAATAAATGCTTTATCTTCTTTAAAATAAATTGTGATTTCCAAATATAAAAAAATTATGAGAAAGAGTTTTATGGGTCCATAAATCTGCTGAGTTTCATGTTTTTTGCAAAATGAAGTGAAATAGTTTTACAGTTTATTGATAGAATTGATTGAAGCTAATCTTTGGAAAGTAAAGCTGTTGGAAAATAAGCCATTATTTTCTATAATAATTTTTATCATCTTCCCTTGAGAAAATGATCCTCAATTTACATCCATCATCTGGCAAATGACTTGAATATCTTGTTGAATGATATCAATTTCATTACTGCCATACCTCAGAAATAATTAATCCTAAAACAAGAAGTGAAAGAATCTTCCAAGTTGGAGCTAAACATATCTCAGATCTTTATTCCTTTTGATACTGTGAAATCTGCCAGTAATATCTTGTTAATTTAAACCACTCCTTCAAGAACTCCTTATCCAAATCAGATACAAAGGTGTTATCATATATGGATTTCAATCAACTCACTTTTCTTTGTCTTCTGTCACTTCCACTAAGGTTCAGGATTATACCTTGTCCACTAAGGGTGAAACCAGATATTCTATTATTTTTCCATAGCCTGTGAAGACTATAAATACCCCTGCCTTAATTTCTAATAAGCTTACCATTTATTGCTCTAATCTTACTTGAGTGTGGTCCATATATACTGTTAGTGCTTAACAGCTACAGTATATATGCTTTTAACCATATCATAATCTAACTGAAGAGTTTGCTATAGTGTTTATCATGGCAGAATTCAACTGATAAGTTTGCTATAGTGTTCACTGTTGCCAAATCTCATTAGACTATGTTTCACAATTAGTTTGCAGACATTACTTATCTTGGAGCAGTAATAATGTTGCCTTATCCTGTTTACAACATTGCAGTCCTTTCACATGTTGCAACTGAACCAATTAGGGTTAAGTATTTGGATTGGGGAAGACAACAGTCCAATATAAAGGACAGAAATGATAAGAATAAGGTATTGTTTATTATAGAATACTGTGATTAATATACTATATGGGAAAAGCCACCAGGTCACAAGGAGGTGGCATGTTCCATGTAAAGTTTGAAGCCAAGAAATAACTTTTGTGGGATCAGCAGGTTGAATTGGTAGTGCTCCTAATTAGGAGAAAGTGCCCGCAGTTTGACATTGCCATCAGATTGATTCATGTTGTTAGATACGTCAAGGGGAAACTCATTGAGCTCTCCCTGTGTATTGTAAGATACATTGGCAGGCGAGTCTGGAACTTGGTTGCAACCCCCCCCCCCCCCCTTTTTTGTGGCGCCGGGGGGGGGGGTGGCGGGGGGAGGGGGGGGGGGGGCAAAAAAATTTTTTTTGGGTTGGCACGGCAGGGGCGCAAGCAATCATGGTGAAGCTTCTTGGTGTTTCCTTGGGCATCCTCAAGTTGGTAGGTGTGGTTGTCATAGACTGCAGCTACCTTGAAGGGCCCTAGGTGGTTGGGTTCTAATTTGGCTGAATTGGGGTTGAGGGTGTAGACGGGGTCACCTATGGTGTATCTAGCTTTGAGGTGTTTTGTCCCTCCTGCAATCTGCTTGTGTTTAATCTCCCGGGCTTTGGCACGCCATTGGTCTAGGGGGGGAGTTGTTGCCACGAGGGGGCTTGTCAGGGACCTTGGACCGTAGCTTTCCCTGTTTAACCCCTGTCAGACTGTCAGGTGTCCCAAAGGCCAGGGCGCTGGGACTGAACCTGGTACCCCTATTGATTCTTGCTTGAAGGATGAGTAGAGCGGTGGGCAGGTGTTCAGTCCATGTGGTGTTGGGGTGCTCTTGTGAAAGCTTGGCAATCAGTTGAACCAGTGAGCCATTTAACTGTTCTACGCGCCCATTGGCTTGCAGATGATAGGGGGCCGTAACTATACGTTGGAGTGTGTTCTTGGCGCAGTATGCCTTCATGACATGCCCAACAAGTTCAGGGCTGCCATCTGTGATGAGACGTTTGGGTCGCCCAAAGCAGGCCACAATTTCCTTGCCAATGACACAGGTGATGATGGTGGCAGTGTGATTAGTGGTTGCCCATGCTACTGGCCAACAGGTGATTTAGTTGATGGCTGTGATGATGTACTTCTTCCCAAGTCTGTCTTCAGGGAGAGGCCCAACAATGTTGAGGGCCCATTGTTTGAAAGGTTCTGTGGCTTTAATGGGCAGCACAGACTTGGGAGGTGCAGGTTTAAATGTGTTTTTTTGTCAGGATACCAAGAGTACCGTGGGGCTTCATTAGGTGAGGGAGGAGTCAAAGCAGGTACTTGCATAGCCCACCAGATGATGGGGCCTAATTTTACCAGGTAGGAAAGGGCCTTCCCAGCCACAGCCCAAGGCCTGGCTGCTGGCAAGACAGAGTCAATCAATCCTGTGAGCGCTAGGTAAAGCACCCCCAGGAATTGACTGTTCTGGCCAGTAGCGTCAGAGGTGAGTGAGTTGAGATGGTTGGTTTGGGTGTCAAGGGTGGCTTCATGGGGACCAGGTAGGCAGCAGAATTGTTGTACTTTCTGTTGAAGATCAAAGGGTAGATGATGATTGCTTTGCTGTCACAGACAATTTGATAGGGTTCCTTGGGTGAGTTTGAGCGGGTGTACCACTACAAGTCTTCCAATGTCCAGGGTTTGTGGTCAGGATTTGGGGGGGGGGTACTCAGTGAAATGCACAGGGCCAAATGGAGCGTTGGGCGGATGGTAGTAGTCAAAGGCTTTGGGTTTGTCAACTGAAGTCTGGCTATCTATCCCAGTGGATGGGTACTGACGCTTGGGTGTATGAAGATGAAAGAGTATCAAAAATAGGTATTGAAGCAGATTAGCAAACCAAAGGTTTATAACAAATTTTATTTGGTAAGGATGACAATACAGAACTTTTTCAGGTGCTTCTGATTTATATACTTACTCACATGAAAGTGCCTCTGGGCATTCTTCTGGTGCTATCTGTGTGGCAAGGCTTGACATCTCAGGTTCTGCTGTTTGGTTGGCTGCTTCATGGTCATTTTTGGGGTTTTCAGGAACAGTTGTTTGGCTTTTTGATGGTCCATCTTGGCTTGGCTGGCCATTAATTCTAGCAGACTTGGCTTCTGGGGTTATGGGGGTTTTCCCAATTTGATCACCTTTTTTGGGCTGGCTTGACAGGCTTTCCTGAGGCCAAGTAACTTGATTAAAAAAGGGGTCCCCAATTGGTGACCCCAAATTACTTAATGTAGGGTGGGCTTGAACTGGGTTTACTGGGCAGCTAAAAATAGCCTGCCCAGCCAAACCCACCAAGGCTTGGGTGTAGCTTTTGGGGCCCAGAATGGGCCCCACAGCTACTGCCAGGGCGGGAATGGTTCCCGCACCTGGATTTGCTTTGAAAAGTAAAAATCCAGGTGCAGGCAAATATCCCCTGCCCACTAGCCCTGCCTGGTGGCTAGGAGCGGGTTTGATTCCTGCCTGGGCATCAAAATTGTTACTTGTGTAACATTTTTTCACACAACACATAAGCCTTGAGGATATCCAAGATGTCTTGGCACATATGTGGCCACCAAACCTTACGTTTAATGATTTCAAAGGGGCTACATCCTCTGATATGACCCAAGGTGTGATGGTAGTATAGTATGGTGTTGCCTTGGTGTGTGGTGGGAATATAAGGCGTTTTCTCACCTGTCTCTGCCCGGTGGCAGACGTTGCCAGCATTGGTGGTGAACTGACTTTCATTGTTCTTCAGCTTGGAGATAGTTACCAAATTAAGACCTTTATAGCGGGTCACTTTGGATTGGAGGTAGAGCATTGGCCAATTGGGGTCCAAGTCATTGTCTCTGGTAATGGACGCCACAGAGTCTGGAGAGGATGTCTGCTGTGACAAGTTCCTTACCAGGCTTGTACTCAATACACAACTGGTAAGGAGATAGACGCTCAACCCAGCCTGCCTGGCAGCGTGTCAAGTGGGACTGTGTGTTGAAGTGTTGGAGCAACTTGTGGTTTGTCAAGACATGGGGTGAAAAGGTGGCCCCTTCCAAGTAACAGCACCACTTCTTGATGCAGTGCACAATGGCTACTAGCTCCTTGTCATCAATTGGATAACTTTGTTCTGAATCACTGAGCTTTCTGGATTTTTATGCCACAGGGAGGAAGACGCCCTTGTCAGTTTCTACCTGTAGCACGCCCCCTATGGCTCTATCAGAGACATCAGTCTCAAGTTTGTATTTGCAGTTTCAATTAGGAAACTGTAATACAGGCGCCGTTGTAAGTCTCTGCTTCAGCGTCTCAAAGGCTTGATCTCTGGCAGGGGTTTAATGGAAGTGCTGTTTAGTATTCAGGAGCTTGGTGAGAGGTGCAATAAATTCTCCACAATTGGGGATGAACTTTTGCACATAGTCAACATGCCTAAGAAGGTACACACATGGCTCACATCAGTGGGGGTGGCATGCTTGTGATTGCCTTGATTTTGGTGGGGTCTGGCTTTATTCCTTGGGCAGATATGGTGTGCCCAAGAAACAAGAGCTCTGACCTGAGGAACTCACATTTAGAGGGTTTAGCCTTCAACTGGTTTTTCTGAAGGGTGTCAAGGACAGCATAGAGGTTTTGGAGGTGTGTGGTTTGATCTTTGCTGAAGACAATAATGTTGTTTAAGGTACACAACAACACACGTCCCAAACAAATGCTTAAATGTGTTGTTTATTAACATAGCAAAGGTGGAAGGAGTGTTGGTCATCCCAAAGTTCATGACCCAGCACTCAAACAGCCTGTAGCATGTGCGGAAGGCAGTCTTTGCCTCATCCCCTGGTGCAATGTGGACCTGGTTGTACCCTGCGGTGAGATCAATAATGCTAAAGACCTTTGCGCCTGCAAGTGTGTCAAACAGGTTGTTAATCAACTGTAGGGGATACTTGTTTTTAATGGTCACCTCAATTTAGGGTGCGGTAATCTGTGACCAAGCAAAGGGGCCTGTCCTTCTTGGCTACAAAGAAGATAGTGGCCCCATATGGCAAAAGCAAGGGATGTTATTAAGCCCTTATCAAGGTTGTCTACAAAGTGCTGGTGGAGGTTTTTGTCTTCTTTTGATGTCAAGCAATAGAGGGGACATGCCTTGGGAAGCAATCCTTGAAGTTGTACAGCATGCTGGATCTCCCGGGGGAGGGGGGTGGTTGGTCCAGTGTTTCACTGAAAGCATCTTTTATACTCCTTGAGGAGAGCAGCAAGTGCTGGTGGAGGTGGAGTAGTCAAGGGGAGGGATGCAGGTGGTTCCACGCAGATAACTTCAACTGAGCATTAATTGAAGTCTAGTTTACCCCCCTTGAACTCATATGAGCATGTTTCTGTTATTCTAACAAACACAGTATTGTGAAGCAACTTATTCATTTTGACGTGATGTATCTGGAAACCCACCCCATTTCTATTGAGGGTAATTACAGACATATCCCAGTCAATGTAGGGGAAGTTGTGACAGAGCCAGCCAAGGCCAGCAATGATGTTGTGGCTGAGCCTTGCCATGATTAGCCCAGAGAGCTTAACCTGAATGTTCCCCATTCTCACAGAGAAGGATACTGTCTCATGAGTGATGGCTACCCTACAGGAGTTGGCCATGTGCACTGCTTTGAATCTGCTTGGCACACAGTCTAACTGTTGAGAATCATAAAATGCCTGATCAACCATGGTGTGGTTGGCCCTGGTATCCCCCTTAGTTTGTGGGTGTTACCACAAAAACAGAAGGGTTAGACCAAGTGAGTTACTTTATTTGGAGAGTGATTGTCTTGAAGTATGGGATTATTGCTGTGGATCTGGAATACGTCAAGGGTTTCAACTTCATGCACACTGTAGTTGCAGGGATTCTTTGCAAGCAGGGATTGAGAGTGAGGGTCAAGTGGGGTTATAGAACCTCTTTTAACTACAATCCCCAGAATTTTTTCCTGGTCTTCAATCTGGGCTAGTTGGAGTTTCCTCTTGCAGGGACCCTTAACCTCATTTTCCTGTTGGTGTGGCTGGCGGCAACCTACTTGATTGTGAGCGCTGTCAGGTGCAGGACAAGGTTGGGGTGGTTCATCATTAGAACAGCGGAAGTCCATTGAAGCCTGATTATTGGCCTTCACAATGGCCTTATAGCAGTCATCAATGGAGGTGCAGTGACCTATGGGAACCCACTTGCAGATATGAGGTTTAAGCCCATTAACTATCAAGGTAAGGAGCATGGTGTTTCTGTTGGTCACAGCTTCTGGGTGGTGGCAAGAGCTTCCTACCAGGCAGCAAGATATTCAGGGACGTACCCAGTCTGTTTAATAGCCAGTAGGGGAGTTCCCACTACAATGGGTGAAAAGCTTTCACTGTAGCAGGACTTTGTGGCATTCCTGAACGGCGCCCAGGTAATTTATATTTCTTGGCTGGCCCAGTTGGTGACCCAGACTGCATCAGGCCCTGTAAGGCGGCCCAAAGCAGTGGCAACCCACATGAGCTCAGGTACTTGAAAGATACAGGGGCAGGTTTTGGTAGAGTGGAGCCAACTGACAATGTCAGCTCCTTTGACACCCCCTGCAAAGAATTCCAGCTGGAGGTCAAGCATGCATTGTGACAGATCTGAATGGATGGGGTGACACTAGCGTCACACTGCCCAAGTTGGAGTTGATTATACACACTTGTAAGTACCAGTTGATCTTGATAAAAGACGTACCTATTGGGGATGTCCCCCTTGGTGATTGGCAGGAAAGTTTCTTGATGGGGAGTAGCCACATGGCCCATACTCTGTTCTTTCTTGGGGGATTTTCTCTTTAGGTAGGTTGTGAATCTACTGCTGCTACTACTGTTGCAACTGAGCCAATGGGGGTTCAGTATTTGGATTGAGGAAGACATAGTCCAATAGAAAAGACAGGAATTATAATAATAAGGTATTGTTTATTATAGAATACTGTGATTAATATAATATATGGGGAAATCCACTGGGCCATAAGGGGGTGGCATGTTTCATGTAAGGTTTGAAGCCAAGAAATAACTTGTGTGGGATCAGCAGGTTGAATTGGTAGTGCTTCTAATTAGGAGAAAGTGCCTGCAGTTCAACATTGCCATCAGATTGATTCATGTTGTTAGATATGTCAAGGGGAAACTCATTGAGCTCCCCCTGTGTATTGTAAGATACATTGGCAGGCAAGTCTGGAAACTTGGTTGCAATACAAAGATCTGTCCTTTCTCTTTCTAAGATGTCTCTCTTGTGCCCCAATTCAATAATCCAACAAAAGCAGCAACCTTATCAGGCTAATACTTTTGAAGCTAATCTTCTTGAGCTTATTCATTACAATAGATATGACTACAGCTAAAGATTGTGCCACAGCTGTGCATATCTATTAAAAATAGCTTTGGAGCCAGATTTTTTTAGAAGTACTAAAGGAGATGCAAGTCTTGCAAAATGGCTTATATTTTCTGTGTCAAGATTTTGGGGCTTTTTAATTAACAGATTCAAACAATAACTGCAGGTGTGTATTAAAGTGGCTCTAAAGACAAATTTAACATACAAACAAAGGCAACCAGGCCACAGGAATGACTAATTGATATTTACAGTAGAACACCAACTTGTGGGTATAGAGTGCCCCCAAAGGACTATAAACTGAGAGAGAGCTGCTGCAAAACCATTAACCATGTTAGAAAATTCAAATTTTGACATTGACAAAAAATGGTTTAAAGCAATAATTGTCAAGATTTCACCTGAAAATATGGATCTTTCCCCCTTTGTGCCAATTAACTTTGATAAATTGATTACTTTTTATTTACTGTTTGGCTTTAATATTGCTTTATCTATTGGTTGCCAGAACTTTCTGGATTATGACATCATAAAGTCAAATTTTAATGCAATACCACAAATTAAAAAATATTCTAGTAAACAATTTGAAGCCTAAAAAATAACCTTTCCAACCTAAAATCCCTTAAGCTTTCCCCTTGTCACTATAGACCTTTTTTTCTAGATAGCTTACTATCCCTGGTGAAAATAAAGTAAAGTGAGTATAAACCTCATATATTGGAATACCTAGTCCTTCTGGCCCCACTTATTGACAGTCTTGCTCTTCCATGCCCATTTTACCTCAGAGTCCTTAGAGGTTTCCTGGCTGGTTTTGTACCAAACTTCTTTATCTGCCTATTTCTCTTATATGACCTTGAAGATTCTCTTCCTAATTTCACTTTTGAATTATGTGTTTTGATACTTGGCTTTCAGGTCAAAATTGGTTGGCCTGTCCTCTTTCTTTAGTTTGATGCTGTTAAAGCTCTTAAAAATGTGTTTACCTCAACCATTTTCATTTCTCTTTGGATAGCTCTGCTTACTATCTAACCCTTACATCAACAATCAAATCACATCCTGTCATGAACCAAACTTATATTCATAATTAATTTTTTAATTAACTAATAGAGCCTGCAGATATTGTATAGCTAATTATAAAACTTCAAAAGGCTCCCACATTTGCAAATTATAGTAATGAGTATTCTAAATATTAATTATATCCTAGAACAGAAGGGCTGTCATATGGATGATCACCTGAATAAACCCCATAAAAAATCACAAATTATAGAGCCTTAATTCCAACTATTCTAAAATAAAAGGTCTAGTTCTCTATTAATATTTAATTTTAGAATGTATAGGACAAAAAATATTCTACTTATGTTAAGAGCAATTAAACAGTTGCACAATTACTTGCTATTTTTATTGTGTTTTTTATTTTATACTATTAAACTTGACTATTTACTCCTAAAGGCAGTAGTCAATTTGATGTCTAATTATGTACAAAAAATTGTTCTTTACTTCTGTTGACTAAAATAGAATCATAGCTTAGAGAATCCACATTTGTATATTTAGTAAGCTGTGTGAAACTGTTTGTTTTTGTGCTACAGGCATCTCCATATGCCACTGCTTTTCTGCCTCCTTATGACAATTCCCATGGTTAGTGACTTTTTTATCCTAGAAGTAATTTCCCACTATTCACTATATAACCTTACACCTATTGCATAAAATAGAAGTTTTGTATCAATACCCTATTTTTTCTGTTCTATCAAGGCTGCTACTATACTAATTAACATATATAGTTTAATAAACAAGAGTTTAAGCTAACTAGTTGTAGAAACACTGCATTCAAGCAGCAATTTATGACAGTTGTCTTAGTTCATCCAACTATATTGAATAATTTTAATCAAAAATCATATATATTCACTAGAAGATACCCACTGGCTCAATATCCCAGAGTTGTGGCCCAGGAAGGCACATTTTTCTGCTTTTTAAGAAAATCAGTTATTGTAAGTTGCCAATCTAAATGCTGTACCAATATCTTGAGCTAACTACCCTAAGCATTACAATTTGCATCATACCTTTTTTGTAAAAACCACATCATACCAGGTTATCTGATACACTTCCCTCATACTAATTTGGTCCCTTTATTAGTGAATTATACATGCTTCATAATTAATACGGGTAGACAAGCTAGCCATATTGTCAGTCTATTATGAATATAAACTGGCATCAATGATCATGCTCTTCTTTTGGGCTTAGAAATAATATGTTCTGTTCTCCTTGTTTCTTTTCCACTCCCTATTATATCATTAGCTTATAAAAAATATGATGCTTTCAACATAAATCACAGTCCCAATACTTAAGTATAGAAGCAAACTCAAACCACAAACAGATATGAGAATAATTTTTCTTGCTTTTTTGCCCTGGCTCAGGCAGACTTCCTATACCTGCAACACTTTTCTCTGGGCTGTTTTATACACCAAAGCTACTATCTCAGCTACAATTCCATGATGTTAAAACACTTAGAATTCCCTGGTGGTTGTAATAATCCCTCAGTCCCCAGGTTTCTGACGCCTTGAGGTTTTGACTTGAACCTTTGATCAAGATTGCTTTGATTTCTTAACAAGTTTGGCAGGCTTGCTTATGTTGTAACCAAGATTCTTCTCTCACCTCCCAACATATTTCATGATACATAGGGGGTGCTTGATAAGTCGCCCCATGACATATCTAACAGCATAAATTAGTTTGAAGGCAGGGCCAAACTTCAGGCACTTTCTCTAAATTAGGAGCACTGCCAATTTGACTTTGCTGATCCCCGCGCAAGTTATTCCCCTGCCTCAAACCTGACATGAAACTTGTCACTGTGCCATCCCCTGGTTGCCTTGTGGCTTTTCTTGTATAGTATATTAGCCAAAATATCAATTAATAAACAACATCTTGTTCTATTCATTCTTGTCCTTTCTATTAGACTGTTGTCTTCCCCAATCAAATACTGAACTATTATTGGTTCAGTTGTAACACTTAGTTGTAACCTTTAGATCAAACTTACCAAAATCTAAGTTGAAATTTTCAAAGTATTGAACTTATTTTTTGGGGAGAATCTGGTTTTTGTTTTTATGTAAAAGTTTCAACATGCATCAAACCAAAATAAAAGCAAAAGCTTTACATAGCCTTAAAATCTCATAGCATGATCTTTGGAGTGAAAATCAAGGATATATGGTTGTAAGATGCTGTGTTAGCTTTATCTTTGGTAGAGAAGAAGTCAGGACAATACTGCAACATTTCAGGGATGTTGCAAACAGACAGCAGCTATGGTTTTTAGAGAAAAATTAACAAGGGGTAAGTACCTTGCCTTTTTGAGGAGAGAAAAATTAAAAATAAATTTAAAAACAATTCTTTAGCTCTTTCTAAAACAGAAAGAGAAAATAATGACGTAAAAAGAGGATATTTTATTTACAAATACATAACACTTGTATAGTTCCCAAAGTGGCTTGTGAGTCACAATATGTACAATGATATAGTTGAATAAAATATACCACAGTAATAGATAGTTATATAAGCTTTAGGATGAAATAAAAAGGATCCTAATTTAGGAGAAAACTAACTTGGGGATTAATTAATTCACATCAACAAACAGATGATAAGAAAACAGATTTGAGAGCATCACTATTCAAACTCATAGTGTTGAAACTTCCCAAAGTCATGATTGAAACTCTTTGGTAGTATAAATTCACAACACAATGCTCAAATTGAGTGTAGAAAAATGTTACAAGTTAGAAAAAATAAGATTTAATTTTAAGTTGAAAGCAATAAAATAAATCCTCTATACAGATTAAGTCCTGAAATGAAATCCAACATTGATATTTCATTGACTTCGGCTTATTTTTTATTGAAGGCTAACCTTAGTTTTTTATCTTTACTATTCACTTTTCACTACCTCTTAAATTTTTAAAAACTAGCAATATTTTATTAACCAAACTCCCCATGTTCTTGAGGTCGACGCAGCAAAGAGTTAGCCACTTTTTGTGTTATAAAAACTTTAATCTCAGGTGTTTTATCTCTGTTGTAACCAAAATGGCTCTGTCAGTTGCCACTGTATCTCACAATAAACAGGAATCACTCAGCAATTTGGTGAATGAAGGTTTCATTCTCTAATGGGGATAGTAGCTATGTTCATGCCAGGAGCCTATCTGGCTGTCAACTTATCACTTCCTGCAACCCAGGCGCATGCTTTTATATATTGAACTCAGCTCTTTGACGCTTGGGAAATTCACCTATGTTTATTGATTGAATTTTTTACCTAGTCGATACCCTAAAATCTTTACAGAAACTAAGGCGGTAGAATACAGTATGATGTTTCTAAGCTTAAAAAATTATTTGCATATTTAACTTATTATATGTGATAAAATGCTTAAATAGTGGCATAAAAAGAGCTAATTAAATAAAAAAGGGGGAAATTTTATTATAAGCAATATATGTAAAATTAAGCTAATTTATAAATACCACTTAAAAGATTTAAAAGCCCAATTTTGCCGCCTTAATTTACATAATCAAGTTTTCCAAAAATAATTGACAGAAAATAGGATGGAAGAACTATAAATTCTATACCATATGTTCGCCATTATAAAAGCTAATTTCGATTTTCTGGAGATTTGAAATTTGGGGATTTTAAACACCACATTTTAAAAGATTTGTACTATTAAGTTTGTACAGATTTATGGCTAGTTAATCTTTTTCATAAGTTACATCAGTTTAAAGAGGAAACTTTGACTCTAACATAAATAATAGTCATCACAATAGCCGGTTATAAGATGCTATCTTCTTTATGAATGATTCTAGATTTTAATTTCTGATTTTTCAAAGGTTTCTTTATCTCTTTTATAATGCTGTGATTTTCAAAGTTTCTAAGATAAGTCAAATTCACTCTTATGAACAAATCAGTAATCAATAATAATATTTATTAAAAGTATTTTTTAGTTTGATTCTTATTCTGGGCTGATGTGATTTATTTTCAATCTTTAGTTGCCTTTATCTCCATAAGGTTGAAAATTTCTGTGATAACCCCTTTTGGTTCAGTTATACGTTATAAAGTTGTAGGGGCTCCAACTTTCCATCGATCTATAAATTATAAAGTCAGTGTAAATATTTACCTCTCAAAAAACAGCAAGCTACAATAAGATTTTTTATCTAAAACATAACTTCAGTTAAATATATTCTAGTACAGCCAGTAGGCAGCTTTTCATAAAAGAATATATGGATTTATAACTTCTAAATTAATTCCATATAATGGATTGGGGAAGTTTCCAAGTGAAATCAAGCTGATAAGCTTTTAAAATCTATAATAAAAAAGTATGAAAAGTTAAAAATATAAGAACTTTTTATTTTACAGAAATCGCATACTATGCCCATCTTCTTGATTAGGTATACATTGATCTATATATCCAAACATTCTTTGTGAAAACCTGGTTGGTGCAGCTGTGGGGAAAGCAAACTCATCCTCCATGTTTATAAAAGAGCCAGTATAAAACCCACACATCTCCTCAAAAATAAGTGGATCTGCCATAAATGCCAACAAATTGAGAAGACCAGTAGAGTAGAATCCTGCCTTGGCCCATGCATACAGGATTGGATTGGGCTGTTCATTCAAAAAGTCATAAAGAATATGGACATTCATCCCAACATTGGCCAAGAAGCAAGCAATAGGGTACATAGCAACTCTCCTAATAACTGCTTTGTTTTCCGAGGTATAAAGGCAAATCTTCTGTGATTTAGGAAGTTCGCTTAAGGCTACGATTCTGTTGACTTTGAAGATGACAGCCAGCGATATGATGAAGCAGTAAATGATTGTTATTGTTGAAGGGATATTGTAGTAGAGCATCTCAATGGTGTTGTTCAGTTCAATACCATTCTTGATGTAGCAGCTGCCACTGTTGCTCTTCCCAAAGATATCCAAAGCCGACAGAGGGAAAACAAACGTGAGGATTCCCAGAAAGGAAAACGTCCAATAACATATCTCCCACTTCTTGTTTGGGCGAAGCCCATGAATCAAAACCAACTGCATGTTCAAGGCAATGCAGATGTTCAAGTACCAGTACGCGTGCTCCAAACTGACATCAAAGAACCCAAGAAACTTACACAGCAAACTGTCATCTCCACTCGCACTGAAGAATACTTGGACATGTCGCATCAAATCAATCAAGGATATTCCTGCTTGCAGACGAACAGAAACACGATCAACCACAGGCAATCCCCGTTTCACAAGCAAGCCAAACACCACGACCACACACAGAGCAGATGCTGCTGATAAGCTGTTCAGGATAAGTAAAAGACTTTGAGATTTCATAATTTTAGTTTTGGTGGTTCTGATCTGGTTTTATATGCCTTTAAAATCCACTCTCGCTTTAAATATTAGTACCAGCTTCAATTACTTCATTAATTGTAATGTAGAACCTTGGATTTGAATATCTCCATATGACTCCACTTCTCAAACTAAGCAGTTTGCCTAGCTGAAGTGGATGATGATTGCGGATTTAGCTGAAATAATAAGTTATTCAACCTCGGGAGTCCCTGAAGTTGCCAATAAAGCGGGTATCGTTTCAATTTAGTCATCGGATTAATTTGAAGGATAGGTTTCTTTACAACCAACCCATTCAATTCACACAGGTTTATTTCCCTTTCGACCATCCTTAGATGAATTATTATTGTTACAACGCGAAGTTAATCTCTGCTCCACCAGTAGTCCCAGTTATGCTTCATATTTATCCAATTGCTCTCGGAGCAGGTGGTTGCTCGACATTACACTTGTGTGCAGATCCCTGTGAAGTATGCAGTAGGACCTGTGATCTAAACTGTTATGTGGCATTTTTCGCAGCATATGGGTCAAAAATTTAGGTATTAAGCCATTTTCAAAGACATGGTATCCAATTTGCAGCATAATTTGAATGCAATTTTCTAAAATAGCTGTTTTCAAATTCGGAACTTTAAATGGTAATAACTATGAAAAAGAAATATTTTACATGCTGGAAACTATCAAAATAAAGCTAAACATATTTTTATTCTCTCAGTTAGATAA
>QTSX02005181.1:98578-144936 GCA_014839935.2 Entomophthora muscae
CCTCCTCTTCATCTCCAAGGTTCTGAGAATACAAGGTAAAGGAAATGCTATCTCATTACCCTCCAATCTGGCACTGAATACCTTATCTTATGGAAGGAATATGACCTTGAAGAATCCACTTGGGAACCTGAAGGGAATCTCAACACTACCAACAGTTGCTTAAGGCCTATCAGGAGCTTCATACTAGCAGCTAAGGGGTACAGTCAGTATCCTCCTTTTATTTTATTTTGGTGCTAGTATTTTACAAGACGTGTAACTCTGCTAAAACAGCACAGTTACAACATAGAAAACAACATAAAATAAGTATAATAATCCTAATAAAATTCAATGATTTATAAGGAATATGGTGAATTTAAATACAAACATCTTGTCAGAAATTGCACCATTAATGCTATTTTGATGTGGCCTTTGAATAATGATATGTGCAAAAATTTGGTTGGTTTCACTTTCAATTTCAGGAATTTCTCCCCTTCTACAAATGGGTCTGGTTCAATATCCACACATTCTGGAATATCATACCTGCCCTTGACTGATCCTGGCATAACCTCATCCCAACGTGACCCCCTCTGCCACTCTGTCTACCTAATGAGTGATCATCAACCCTTGTCTACTATTTAAGTAGAATCATTTCTCCTAATAAAGACAAATTTATCCACATTTGTGTTGGCTTTAATATTCTTCAAGCTTTTTCCTTTCCTTTTTGCCAAAAGGAATTTCACATCTTGTATTCCAGGAAATTAAGGTATGTGCCTTTAATTTTTCCCTGAAGGCTAACCCAAGGCTAGCTCAAACCTCAAACCTTTTGTTATAAAGATTTCCTGCTGTGTCCTCCTGGATGTCGTCCCCAGGAGCCAAACACAACAAAATGGTGCTCACTACAGGGGCTGCAAGCCCCTTGGTTACCTTGTTCCCACATACATTCTCTGGTTCTTCTCCCTTTTTTTCTGAAGTATCTGAACAACCTAAAGTTTCTAGTTCCACTCTAGAAAAAGACATCATCAATGCCCCCTCAACTCCCATGGTACTGGTGCTGTCTCCTGGGCCTGTGTAGGCCCCCTTTCAGCTTTCTCTCTCAACTACAAGCAAGCCTGTGTTGCCGCTTGCTCTCTCCTCCACTCAGGCACTGTGGCAATGTACACTATCCCTAGTCTTCATCCCGGGTATGCTTCCAAAGACCTGTACTCCTTTCTCTTGGACTTTGGTCTCCTCCCCTGCGCTGATGGAGTCCATGGATACAATTGGTGTGTTAGTCAACCAGTTTATCCAACCCGCCCTGGTTCACCATAAACTTGCACTAGAATCCCAGAACCAGCTTTTAAATGCTGTAGCCACTGCTTTCTCTAACAACCATGCTCAGAATATGGCATATCAAGAATGGTCTCATAGCCTCTTTGTGTGTATTTTGGACAACCAGCAGGACTTGCTGACCTCCCAGAAGTACCTAACCTTGTCACTGAATTCCCTTTTCACCTCAATCCCTGGGCATATCAAGAATTGACTGTGCAAATTGAATGAGCATCAAGCAACATGACTTGAACAAATAGAGGCCACTCTTCCAAAGCATCATCAAGATTTTGAGACTCTGGTTACCAACCTCAATCAATTTCAGGAACATGTTAATTCCCAGCTCAAGCTGATTGGGACTCATGTTGATACCTGGGGCTGCCACCTGCAACACCAATATGGGCTGGATAAGTCTGCACTAGGCAACACTCTGTACCAAGTACAAAATTACGTGGATGATAGAGTAGCATCCATTGAGGCAACACCTCCTGCTCCTGCTGTTGAGGTCCCATCTGGCTTTGAAGCTGAGGTATGGGAAGCCATAGCTGAACTAAAAGCTACTCATTAACGTTGATCTTCTGTTCCAAACCCTCCTCCAGTAGAACCTATGCCTGACCCTTGCATTGCCTTGCTCACCAACTAAGTAGCTACCTTGCAAGGAGAAATCAAGTATTTGAGGCAATACCTCTCCAATCCTGATGATTTGTCCTCTAAGTCTGAAGGTGAAGGGGAAGTTGAGGTCACTAGTACTCCCACTCATGGCAATCATGGTTGTTGCTCCGGTTTGGAAGGCCAACCCTGGGTCAACTGCACTCTTGCCTTGGATCAGCTAGCAGAAGTAACAAATGATGTTGCTGATAGGCAAGACACATTAGAAAGAGAGGTACAAAACCTCTCCTGCTTTACCAAGACAATGAATGGTCAGGTCATCCCCTTGGTTGCTAAGACCACTTCCCTGACCACTCACCTCAACGGGATTGCTGGCACCTTATTGGTGCAACAAATTAAGATTGACAAATTTTGAGTTGCTGCTGTCACTGCTAGAGATATCTGTGGACAGAAAAGCTCTACCTTGGATACCCTAGAGGAAAGCCTTTGACTTCTCTGTGCTAGACAACCTGCTTCTGAATCTGAGTTTGAGGGCAATTCCCACATTAACGTCCTCAACCCAGGTGACAACAGCCAATCCACTTTATCAACCATTGACCCCAATTATAAGCCTTCTTTCAAACAGATATTTGACCCTTAAACCTCTATCCTTGCTGTCTTTCTTACAATTTACGAGACTGCAATGTGTAGGGCCACCAATGAACTTAAGAAGAACATATCCTCACCTGTCTCCATCCCACATTCCAAGTAGTAGTGGTCCCTAAACTCCCCTTCATTGTCACTTGGGAGGACATGAAGCGCCTCTTTATTGAGGAGTTTGGAGGAGATCTCAGCTTGGAAGTCAATAAGGATGCCGCTATGCACATTGCCTTTAAGCCCAAGGAGACCCTGGCTGAATTTTCCAAATTTTTCTACATTGAAGGACAACAGTTGATCACCAGTTGTCATTTAACTCCCCGGGAAGCTTACACAGTGTGTTCAAACACTTTAAAGGTGAACCAACTCCTATGTCTGCACTTTAAGGCCCACAAAGCTTCCTTTACTTCAATTAATAGTATCAAGACCCTCTTTCAGGACATGCACTTGACCCATGGTGGTACTGTGGTGCGCAAAAATAAGTCCAACAATGCAGAAACCACTTCCTGTACTCTGTGCATTGTGACCCTAGGCTCAAGTGGGCAGTATAATAGACAAGGATGTCATAATTGTGGTCAAATAGGACACCACTCACGTACCTGCACCAACCCTTGGTTAGAGGGTTGCAACCCAAAGGAGCAGGCAGGAAAAGAGAGGTCATCTTAGAGGAAAAGACGCTCTCTGCTGACCAATCTCCCCCATCTCCTCCTGTTCCCCCTTCTGACAAGGAGCCTTCCCCCTTGGCTGGCCCAACTATACTTCACCTGTTCCACAATCTTTCCAGTGATTCTGAACCCAAAGATTCTGACTTCAATGAGTCCAATGGTTATGGTTACTCTGTGTTGGCAGTCCCAGAGACAGTTTCTGTCCCTTACAAGCTGTGTTCAGGAAAAACCATGACTGCAACTTGCCCATCTTTGAGCAAAGCTAAAGCCATAGTGGCTCATCCTTACTTAGCACAGGAACACTGTCCCCCTGTCTTGGTAGATTCCTCTGAAGAGGCTGCTGAGCTAGCAGAAGCTCTCTTTCAGAATGTGACCATATCTCTCCTATTGCAGACTGTGTATAAGGAAATTTCTGCCTTATGATGCATTTTGGTCATATGGGAGAAGGAATTGGAAGCTGCTCAGGACATTCTGGCTGTCTTGCCCCCCTTTGGTAAAGATACTACCTGTGTGTAAGTATTGACCCAAAAGGTTAAAATCAAAGCCATCCTGGACACAGGCTCTCAAGTTAATATGGTATTGTCCAAGCTAATAAAGAAGCTTAAGCTGGCCATCAACCTCAATTACACTCAATCATATTGTACTGCTGAAATGGCTCAAACCTGAGCCATTGGTGCCTACTCTGCTCTGCCAAAGAGGTTTTGGAAACTCCCCATTGCATCCATTGCTGTTGTACTAGAGAACAAAAGCTATGATCTCCTGGTTGGTATGCAATTCCTTTGAGAGCACAATGGGATTGTGAACCTTCAAGATGAGTAACTATTGCCATTAGGGTATGAGGTCCCTTTGATTTTTGAGGAACCTCCACGCCTCCCAGGAAAACGTCTTAAAACTTGTGTGCTTGAGTACCCCATGGGTATCTTCTCTCTCAAGTATAGGACTCACTCCTCCAATATGTGTTCCCCTCCTCCTTCCTGCCCTGCAAAGGAAGATGTTCCTCTTCTTTCCCCTGAATCTATCACCATCCCTCCAGGCTCCCAAGCAATTATAGACTCCCAGATATCCTACAAACTATCCAAAAAAAATTATTTCTGGAGCTATATTCACCTGATTCCTTAAGCTGTAAAGAGCCTCAGTTATGCCCTAGGTTTTTGGAACGGACTCATAAAGAGCCTGTGCAGCTGTTTTTGACAAACCTGACTTCCCTGTCTATGCAGGTAACCAAGGTCCAGGTTGTCTGGCATGGTTGTATATTAGGTTCAGAGCAAGTGGACTCCCTCTACCCCTTTGGAACTTTTAGCAATTTCAACTTGCCTGAAGGAGACCCTCAGGTTCTCTCCCTGTTCACCTCTGTAGACTTCCCAAAACTGTTGCCCATTCAACAAAAAAGATGTTCTGAAACTGCTAGACCAGTTTAGGATAGCTTTGTCTCTGGACCCATCAACTATGGTCTAGCTAAGGGGGTTATCCACCAGATAGATACGGGTGATGAACCGCCCTTTTGTGCCAAACCTTACCGCTGCAGCAGAGTAGAAGATGCCCAGGTCTCTAAGAAGCTTAAATAGCTCTTAGGCTGGGCTCCTAGCTTCCTCTCAGAGCCCTTGGGCCTCCCCATTATTGATCCTAAAGAAAAAGGATGGAGGCCATTGCATTGTGATGGATTACTGCCACCTAAAATTGCTCACCAAAAAGGACTCTTATCCTTTGCCTAGAATTGATGATGCTCTCAGACAATTAGGAGGATCAAACTTTTTCTCTGCTATGAATATAGCATCAGTATACTGGCAGGTTGACTTTTCTCCTAAAGATAGAGAGAAGGCTGTGCTTATCACTTCAGAAGAATTTTTGAAACCACACAAATGCCCCCAAGGACTCTTCAACACCTTGGCTACATTTCAACAGGCTATGGACTCCATCCTGCAAGATTTGAAGCTCTCCTGCGTCCTCATATACCTTGATGATATTACTGTGTTCAGCTCCATCTTTATCAACCATTTGGACCATCTCAAAGCTGTCTTCCTCAAAATTTGGGAGGCAGGCTTGAAACTCAAACCCTCTAAATGCTACATTTTTAAGGAACAACTTGAATTTTTAGGCCATGAGGTCACCCAAACTGAAATACATCCTATGAATAATAAGGTGGAAGCCATTTACAAGATGCAGCCCCCACAAATCTACAAGAGGTCTAATTCTTTCTTGGTATGATGGGGTACTATTGAAAATTCATCCCTGATTTTGCTGAATTAAGCAAACCCCTCATCCAGCTCCTTTGCAACGTACCCTTTGAGTAGATTAACAGCCAACAGCAGTCCTTTGAAGCACTGAAATTCAAACTCAGGGAGGCTCCCATCCTAGTCTACCCTGATTACAATAAGGAGTTCATCTTGTACACCAACACCAACGGAGTAGCTGTGGGTGCTATCTTAGCCCAACTTGACAATGAAGGTGTTGACCAACCTGTGGCCTATTTTTCCCAAGTCCTCAACAAACACAAGAAGAACTATAGTGTCATCAAAAAGGAATGCCTAGCAGTTTTACATGGGGTAAAAAAGTTTCAACACTACATTTATGGAGCTCACTTTACTGTAGTCACTGACCATTAATCCCTTAAGTGGCTACAGCAATTGAAGGAGCCTGAAGGCCAATTAGCACATTGGGCTCTGCGCTTACAAGGATACAATTTCACAGTAGTACATTGTCCTGGTGCACAACATCATAATTCTGATGGTTTGTTGAGGATGTCTATACTAGCTATCCACCCTTCTGACACCAATTGTCTATAAAAGTTGATAGGATACCCTGACTCCTGGACCACTGAACCAGAAGACATCTGCTTGGCACTGCAAGCCCTATCAAAAGATACTGTGATTTGAGATAGACAACTCTTCAAGAAAGCCAATAACACCTATTTGCTCTACGTCTGCCCCAGTATGAGAATAGTCATCATCCTGCAAGCTCACATTGATACTGGACATGGAGGCATAGCAAAAACGCATGAATGGTTGTGCAAGAACTTCTATTGGGAGAATATGCGCCTCCTAATCCCTGATGTCCTCGCCTCATGTCATTCTTGTCTTCTCCAACGGCCCCAACCTTCCCAACATCAATTCAAACTCATCCCCTCTAAGCATGCCTTTCACACTGTGAGTATTGATGCTGTTAGGCTTCTCCCTTGTTCTAGGTCTGGGTGTTGATTCATCTTGGTAGCTTTAAATCATTTTAGTAAATGGGTTGAAGCCAGAGCAACCAAGGATATAACTTCCAAGACCACTGTTAATTTCTTGTTGCAAGATATCTTCTACCATCATGGTTGCCCTCAAGTCCTGATTTCTGACAATGGGACCAACTTTAATGCCTGCCTCATAACCTCCCTTGTAGAAGCTATGGGCACACATCAATCCTTCTCTGCACTGTATAACCCGTCAACCAATGGGACTGTGGAACAAGAAAATTACACCATTATGTCCATTATGAGGATGCTTACCCTCTCTGATGCCGCTAACTGAGACATGTTCCTCCCTGCTGCTCTCTTCTTGTATAGACTCAGCAGACATCAAGTGCCTGACCAGTTCCCCTTTGCCATGCTGTATGGATGATAAGCCACAACCCCCTCAATCTTGGGACCCCTTTGATCAAAGTTGATGCATCTGCAAATCCTGAGGCCCATGTCAAAGACATAAATAATTGTATCATTGAAATCCAAGCTACATCATATTCTATTGCTTACAAAGTCAAATCTTTAGAACTCTTTCTCTCCAATGCTTCCAGAGTCTCCTCCCTGAGTACCAAGTAGGTAACCTAGTCCTCTATTATCAAAACTGTACTGGAGGCTGTGCCCATAAGCTAGACTCCCTCTGGGTTGGGCCTTGTTTAATCACCTACAAGAAGAGTGTTGAGTATACTGATAAGCTGCTATCCTCCAGCCACTCTTTTGCTCAAGTTCACTCCAAATTTCTTCACAAATATCAACTCCCTGTGTCCAATCTTGAGGGGAGAGATGTCAGAAATTGCATCATTAATGCTATTTTGATGTGGCCTTTGAATAATGATATGTGCAAAGATTTGGTTGGTTTCACTTTCAATTTCAGGAATTCCTCCCCTTCTACAAATGGGTCTGGTTCAATATCCACCCATTCTGGAATATCATACCTGCCCTTGACTGATCCTGGCATGACCTCATCCCAACGTGACCCCCTCTGCCACTCTGCTTACCTAATGAGTGATCATCAACCCTTGTCTACTATTTAAGTAGAATCATTTCTCCTAAGAAAGAAAAATTATCCAAATTTGTGTTGGCTTTAATATTCTTCAAGCCTTTTCCTTTCCTTTTTACCAAAAGGAATTTCACATCTTGTATTCCAGGAAATTAAGGTATGTTCCCTTAATTTTGCCCTGAAGGCTAACCCAAGGCTAGCTTCAAACCTCTAATCTTTTGTTATAAATATTTCCTGCCGTGTCCTCCTGGATGTTGTCCCCAGGAGCTGAACATAACACATCTAAAAAATAAAGATTTTTTTAATTAAAACCGTTTTTTAAACCCAAAAAGGTATTAGAAGTTTTAGGGAATTTGAGTTCTATGAGTTGACTATCCTATCATCCCCCTGTTTTACTTGGTAGACAAGCCACTACCAGTACTTTGTTCATCAACACTGATAGAATCAAGGGTTTTATTGTATTGGTAGATTCAAATAAATTATAAGGCTCTAATAATAGTCTCTTTATTTTAAATACAATATGGATCAATTGATATCCTCTGATTGGCTAGTTTCAAATATAATTGGACTTGGAATATCCAATTTAAGTTTATAATATATAATTTGATATGTCACTACCACTCTGCTGTGCCCAGCCAATTTCTTGGAGAATTGTCCTAATATGTAAGGGAAATATCTTCCATGATATCTTCTCTTATTCTCTCCTCAATTTGACTCAGCCATTTTATTTATAATATGTCTTCCAATAGATAAACAAGGATCCACTGTCACTCTATGTGAAATAACAGAGTAAAAAATAGGTTCACAATGCATTGTTATCCCATGCTACCACAGGCATTAATGCCTAGCTCAGGGGGCTAAAACTGGTATTCTGGGGAGAAGATAAATTTCTAAATAAGAGTTATAAGTGCTAGAGGCTTTTGTGACAACAGAGCCTAAGCATATATATAAAAATATTATTTATGTCAAAGAAAAAGCAGAATTTCATACATCTTACTGATTTTAAATGTATATTTTTATTCTCTATCTTACTACTACACAGAGATTACCTTGCATATTAAAGCCTTTTTAAGTACTATAGTTGACTGACCATACTTTTTGAAACTTCTTGGTGAAATTCAGCTGCTGATACTGTGTCTTTATGGATTGAAGAATCCATTTTTAGAACTATCTCCCAGTATGTGAAATCTTTGCAAAAATTCTCCTCTGGTTTTTGGCATAAAATCGCCAAGAGCTACTTTGTTTTAAATCCAGTTACTTTTGGAAATCCTTAGATTTGATCAAATAACGTCTCCTCAGGGAGCTGAATATCAAAAAGTTAGGGCATTTCATCCCAAAAATTACATCTCAAAAACCCCTAGCCTAATTTACGCCATCTCAAAAGACGCTTTCTCAGAGGTACCAGCACTTACAACATTCCAATTTACGGCATTGTATATATGAAAAAAGCTCTTAAATTTTTGTTTTTTAACACAAAAAACTCAAAAAATATATTTAAAAAATGATTTCTAATAATATTCTAAGCTTAAAAATGCCCCATTATTTCAAATCAACAATAGAAAAAGGGAATCAACCAGTAGCAACAAGGCAGCGTAAAGCCCCAAAGCAAAAATATACCAGAAACAGACATCTTGATCTATTATATCTAGGATATATACTTTTACAGATGCATATAACAGTACCAAATACTAAAAAAAAAGTCAAAAAAAAGTAAAATTAAAGGAAAAAATAGAATAAGAAGTGAAAGAGATTATTAAAAAATGGCTCAGACATTAGCTGAAAGAGCAACAGAGATGGCTTGCAGATGCTCAAGCTTTTTACCCTTGAGATGGCATGCAAGATCCACCTTGCAGATTTCTGTATACTTTTTTGCTGCCTTGATCTTCTTGGGAGGTCATTCTTGCTCTTGATGCCAGTCTTGAAGAGATGGGCAGAGATGGACTGCTGGGTTCTTAAGTGGATGAGGGTATTATTAAATTTGGGCTTTTTGACCCAGATCCTTGTGGAAAATTGGCTATGCCACCCTTCAAGGTAACAAGTGGTCTTGATCAACCTGTATTTAAACTGAATAAAGCAGCTCCAGATGATTGACTTGCCACCTTTTTGGATATGGTGTGCTCTTTGAAAGACTACAACCCACTGAGTTTTGAAATACTTAATAAAAGGTGCAAAGGCTGCTTGGTTGGAAATGATATAGGTTTCCAAAGAAGGGTATTGTAGAAGTTATTGGTCTCTGTCATGAATGCCGCCATTCACCATGTTTTGATTTTGCCTTCAATGGGTCATTTTGAGGACAAATCTCTCTCTTTTGCTTTTGCCCTTCAAAATGAGCCTGGCTCCAAATTGGGGAATTCAATTGTTCAGTTTCCTGATTCTGTACAAAATACTTGCCCCACTCATGCTGGTGGCAAGTGATCCTACTGCCCATGTATTTTTTGTGGTAAAGCTACACAGTATATATCCCATTTCACTTTTGATAATAAAAATTAAGTTCTATTCACATTTTTGTCTTTGTGTCTTTGCCTACTTTGGCGCCTCTCTAGTCACATCTAGCAGATACTATTCAATCAGGGCCACAAGGTAATCACATAGTCCTCCCTGCCATTCTAGCCAAGACTTATTACAAATACAATCCTAATTTTAGGATTCCCTGTTGTGTATATGTTCTGTGCCTCAGGTCACAACAAAATGGTGCTCACTACAGGGGCTGTAAGCCCCTTGGTTACCCCCTTTGCAACAATGTTTTCAGGCCCTTTGCCTCCGCCTATACAAGATCCTACTTTAACTGAAATTACTAGTCCTCCTATCAAAGAAGACATTGCTGATACTCCTATTTTCCCTACTTTACTGGACCTTGGGAATGATCCCCGCCTAGTGGCCTACCCTTTGGGTACCCCTGACTTGGAACAAGTCATGGCAGTAGCCCTGGGGTTAGCCCGTGATGAGGCCATACTGCGCCTCCAGCTACAGTTCAGTCAGGCAGAGTACTACAAATTGATTGTGGCTTCACAATTTTCACAGCATATCCTCTCAGCAGCTGGCTCTGCTGAGCACCAACTGTCATCCTTTGTACAACTTGCCTTAGCCCACCATCGAATGGTGTTAGGACTCCACGTTCAGGAGATTTTGTCCCTACAAGCAGCCATCACAAACCACTGAGATCAGTTTGCTGCCTATCAACAATGGATTTACTCCCTGTTTTCCTTGGTGTCAGACAATCAGCGTAACTCTGTTGCTTCTCAAATCTGCTTGGTCAGTTCCATCAAGCAAATGTGCCAGTCTATCCCTGAATACGTCAGGGAGCGTCTACATGAGTTCCACCAGTTAGAGTAACCCTGGCAAACCCAAGTAGATTCTACCTTGAACTCCTACTTTACCAATTTTAAACAACTTGTGCAACAGCTCAAGTAGTTCAGTACTTACTCCTTTGACACACTACAACAAGTGGCAGACCTTGCTGCTAAGGGCCTCTTCAAGCTCAGTGAAGAATTTGACCAAGAAAGGGTTATCACTGCCGCTGCCATTGCCAAACTCCAGACTCAAGTGAATGAATTGTCTACATCTAAGACAGATGCTCTGCCTTCCCCTCCATCTGATGATTTGATGGAGAGAGAACAGAAGTTATGGTATGCCATTTGAGAACTGAGATCAACAACTTGTAGTCAAGGTTGCCCTGCCAAAGCATCTCAGACAGATCCCCAAGTGCTTTCTTTAACGGCTCAAATTACAGATTTACAGCAAAAGGTTGCTGCATTGCGTGGAATGATGGCAACTGCAACTAGTTTAACTGAGGGTGTTGATGAAGATGGCTGTTGCCCTGGTTTGTCAGGAGCTCTCTGTATTCACTGTGCTAGAGAGTTGATAGCACTAGCTAATGAGGTGGACCACTTGAAACAAGACCACTCTGAACTTGATAAAGACTTACAGGAAATGAGTGAAGTAATCAATTTGGTGACCAATAGATTTGTTCCTTGCCTTTCAGTGGGTCCTTCTCTTACCTCCTGGCTGGCTGAACTTTCCATGGTAGTAACAGTGCAGGGCCAGCGCCTAGACATTACTGAGCAACAAAACACCCTAGCTAATAATACGGGTGCCTGAACTACTGAGACCTTGACTACTCTTGAAGAGAGTGTTTGTCAGTTGTGGGCCAGACAGCCCTCCTCCAATTCTGAAGCAGAGTTTTACCTGCACATAAATGTACTCAATAGCAACAATGGTGGTCCTACTCCAGAAGCAAACTTTAAACCCATCTTTAAGCAAGTCTTCAACCCCAAAACTTCTACTATTGCAGCTTTCCTAACCATCTACAAAACTGCTATGAGAAGGGCCTCTGATGAGGTTAAGAAGAAACACATTCTAACTTGCCTGCACCCAACCTGCCAGGAGATAGTGGTGCCCAAGTTTCCCACCATTGAGACTTGGGAAGAAATTAAGCAGCTTCTGATCAACAAATTTGGTGATGACCTTAGTTTGGAAGTGAAGAAGGACGTCTTCATGCATATTGCTTTCAAACCTAAGGAGACCCTTGCTGAATTTGTGGATAGGATTTATATGGAAGGGCAGTAATTGATAATTAGCAAACAATTGACAGCACGCAAAGCTTACATGGCTTGCAATCAAGCCCTCAAGGTTAATCAGCTGCTGTGCTTCACTTTAAGGCTCATAAAGCCATGATTTCCTCTATGAAGAGCATAAAGACCCTGTTACAGAAAATGCACCTTACCCATTCTGGAAAAGTTGTGCAGGAGAATTGTGCTGCCTCTGGCTCTGGTTTGTCTTCCTGTAGCCCACATATCCTTACCATGAACTCACAAAATCATCCTCAACGCCAAGGTTTCCATAACTGTGGCCAGATAGGTCATCATTCTCAATTCTGCACCAATCCTTGGGTTGAAGGAGCTTATCCCAATGAGCAGGCAGGAAAAGAACAGTTAAACTAGAAGGAGAGACGCTCTTGGTTGAAAATTATTCCTTGTCTCCTTCAACCCCCCCCTCTATTGCTGACTCTGAGCCTGCTGACACTGGGGCTCCTCTCATTCTGCTTTTATTACATAACATCTCTGACAACTCTGACATGGATGATCCAGATGTGGAAGATCCCAATATCTATGGGTATTCAGTTTTTGCTGTTCCTGAAACTATTGTGGTCCCTTATAAGTTATGTTCTGGGAAATCTACAACAACTGTCAAGCTGCTGCCTGAATTCAAGGAGGTTGTTGCTCACCCATACCTTACTCAATCTAAGAGGTCCCCTGTGCTTATAAATTCATCTGAAGAAGCTGCTGAGGTTGCTGAGGCTGTATTCAAGAACGTTTCAGTCTGGCTTCTTCTTCAGACTGTCTATAAGGAGATTCCAGGCTTGAGATGCCTGATCAAAAAAATGAAACAAATAGCTAGCAGAAGCCCATAACATTCTTGTTGTCCTCCCTCCCTTTGGTAGTACTACCACTTGTGTGGAAATAGTCATCCAAAAATTGAAAATCAAGGCTGTCTTAGACATGGGGTATCCTTTTAATGTTGTCTCCTCAAAGCTTGTCAAGAAGCTCAAAATTGCCCCAACATTAATTACCACCAGTTGTATGGCACAGCTGGGCTATCTATGAATTGCACTATAGGGGCTTATTCTGCTCTCCCCATGCGGTTTAGAAAGCTACTCTTGGCTGCGCCTGCCGTTGTCTTGGAGAATGAGAGTTACAACCTCCTAGTTGGTACTCAATTCTTTAAGGAATAAAATGGGATCATAAACTTGAAGGATAGTTACCTCTTGATCCTAGGGTACAAAGTCCCTCTGATCTTTGAAGAGCCTGTTAAAATCCCAGGGAAACGCCTCAAAATGCGTGCCTTAGAGTATCCCACTGGTGTTTTCATCCTAAAATACTGTACACATTCATCTAACATGAAGTTTCCTCCTATGGCTTACCCCACGTCTGAAGGGATTTCTTTCTTGGCCACTTCCACTGTAACCATTCCCCCTGGGTCTCAAGTCATCTTAGACTCCCAAATATCATATGAGCTACCTGATTGTATGTTCCTAGAGTTATAATTCTCCCTCACTAGGACGCAACAAACCCTACCTATGCCCAGGAATCTTGGATTTCTCTCATAAGGACCCTGTTCAATTGCCGGTTGCTAACTTAACTGCTCTCCCCATACAAGTGTCTAGAGGGCAGGTTGTTGGCTATGACAAGTTGTTGAATGCTCCTGATGTAATATTGTTATATTCCTTTGGCATGTTTCAGGATTTCAATTTTCCTGAAGACAAGCCCCAAGTCCTGTCCTTGTTTACTGCACAAGATTTCCTGCAACTATCCCTGGTACAACAGAAAAAGGTGCTTGATTTGCTATACCAGTTTTCAGATAAATTTTCCAAAGATAGTACTGACTATGGTCTAGCTAAAGGCGTCATTCATAAGATTGATACTGGTAATGCTCCCCCCTTCTGCGCTAAACCATATTGCCACAGTTACGTAGAGGACACTCAGGTGTCTAAAGAGCTCAAGCAGCTATTAGACGCTGGGCTATTGGCTCCTTCCCAAAGACCACGGGCCTCCCCCTTGCTCATACTGAAGAAGAAGGATGGAGGTCATTGTATTGTGATGGACTACTGTCAATTGAACTCCTTAACTAAAAAGGATTCCTATCCCTTGCTACACATTGATAATGCTCTCTGCCGCCTTGGGGGCTCCAAATTCTTCTCTTATATGGATCTAGCTTCTGGGTGCTGGCAGGTTGAGCTCTCTCCTGATGTAGACAGAAGGCCCCACTCATCACTTTCAAGGGACTTTTTGAGCCTACATGCATGCCGCAAGGACTCTGCAATGCCCTGGCTACCTTCCAGCAAGTCATAGACTCCATCCTCTGTGATTTGAAGCTCTCATGTGTCCTAGTGTACTTAGACAATATCACAGTCTTTGTTGCTACCTTTACAGATCACCTTAATCACCTCAAGGAAGTTTTAATAAAGATTGAAGAGGCTGGTCTTAAGTTAAAACCATCCAATTGTGCTTTCTTCAAGGAACACCTTGAATTCTTGGGTCATGAGGTGACCCAGACAAAAATTTTCCCCATGACCAAGAAAGTTGAGGCCATTGACAAAATGCTTCTGCCCACCAACCTCCAAGAAGTACAAGTCTTTCTGGGCATGATGGATTACTATAGACAATTCATCCCTGATTTTGCCAATACTAGTGAACCCCTGGTCCAACTATTACATATATACCCTTTGAATGGACTGCCAGCCAAAAGCAAGTCTTCAAGACTCTAAAACAGAAACTCAAAGAAGCACCCATTTTAGTGTATACTGACTACAATAAAGAATTCATCCTATATACTTATGCTAGTGACCTGGCTATTGGGGCTATCTTGGCTCAACTAGATGATTAAGGTGTAGATCATCCTATAGCTTATACCTCCTGTGTCCTCAACAAGCATGAGAAGAATTACAGTGTCACAGAGAAAGAATGTATTGCTGTGTTGCATGCCATCAAATAGTTCCATCATTATGTATATGGCACCCATTTCACAGTGGTCACCAACCATGCTTTTCTTAAGTGGTTACAACAGCTTAAGGAACCAGAAGACCAACTAGCTAGATGTGCTCTCCACCTGCAAGGCTACAACTTTACTGTGCTACACCAACCCAGGATTCAACATCAAAATGCTGATGGATTGTCCAGAATGCCCATCCTTGCGCTACACCCTGCTGAGGCTGACAGGTTGTACAAACTAATTGGATATCCTTCTTTGTGGGAGAACAAGATGGAAGAAGTTCAAGTTGCCCTTTCTAAATTATCTGAAGACGCACTCATTTGTGACAATCAGCTTTTCAAGAAAGTACAAGACCACTACTTGCCTTATGTATGGCCTAGTCTTTGCCTTTTGGTGATGCTTCAAGCCCATAAGGAGACAGGACACAGAGTCATTGTCAATACTTATGTCTGGCTCCAGAAAAACTACTTCTGGGAAATTCTTTGCCTGCTGATTCCAGATGTCATTGCTAGTTGCCATGATTGTCAGCTCTAACAACCTTGAGCTGCCTCTCACAAGTTCAAGCTAGTCCCCCCTCAACACCCATTTCACACTGTCAGTATTGAGGCTATAGGGCCTCTCCCTTGCTCCCACTCTGGCTGCTGCTTTATCCTAATTGCTGTTGATTATTTTAGCAAGTGGGCAGAAGCTTTCCCTACTTGTCATGAATGACATTTCAATACTTTTATTGAAAACTCAAGAGTTGAGCCCCAGTTCCCAAAAGACAGATCAAACCCTCCAGGACAGTCCAGGACCCGCCAACCCATTAAGTCACAGGCTCAAATTAATGAATTACTCTGCAACCTGCCGGCCTACTACAGAGAATTCCCTGAATAGTTGCCAGCCTGCCGTCAAACTGGTGCCAATGAAGACCCATATCTGCAAAGGAAATGTAACCTGGATAACAGAGGTTGGTGAAGGACCCTCTGCCAACCTACCCATCGCCAATACTGGAGCTTTGAACCCAACATTGGAAACCCTGGAATTGAACCCTGACCCTCCAAAGACTACTTGAGTCACACAAAGTGGACAGGAGACCACCCACTTGTTAAATTGCAAACCCAAGTTAACAAGTTACTCTGAGACCCGCCAGTCTCCCAAGAACAATTCCCCAAATGGTCATCAGATTGATGCCAACTTTGAGTCACCAAAGACCCAAACCTATGCAGAGGTTTCAGCTTGCCTTAAGGAGGTTAAAACAAAACCTATTTTTAACTCTGCCAATGACTACCAGAAACTGCCAGTCTTCTGCCCAGAATGGGTAGTACAATTGAACTACTCAGGTGACATAGTGAACAGTGGCGGCGGAACAAAGCATTGCCATTTCTATTTTCCAGAGCAGGCACAACCTGGATCTGCTGCCCTTGAGACTCCAAGCCAAGACCCATGCCCCGCCAGTGCCTTGTCTGTGAACCTGAACCCTGCAAAAATTGAAGAAGCAAAGTCCTATGGTATAAAAACCCTGGTGGTACGGTGAAGACCCCATTGTCATTTTCAATAATAAAGTTTTATGAACCTTTGGTTTGAACAAATCTTACCCTATCTAGTCTTAGTGATCTTTCATCTTAATTCTGGTCAAGTAGACTACTAGGCCGCCGCCCCCTCCCGAGCCCAATCTGCCAAATTGCCCCAGGCATTATACTGCCCCCAGGAGCCCCCTTTGGACCTGTGCATTTTACCAAATACCCGCCCAACCCGGCCTATTCAAGAGTACAACTTAAAGACCATCCTCATTGCTGACCCCTTGACCAGGACTAGAGATACTGAATACATAGGACGTGAAGGAAAGTGGTATGAAAGGCCACCAAGATTGTTCAAGGACAAGTACAACTACCTATCAGCGTACTTTGTTCCCATGACTCCGCCATTAACCCCAAGACCAGACCGCCCCTTGGAACCCACTGCTGCAGCTAAGACCACCTCTACCCACCTGTTTGGAGTACTCTACATTACTTTGACAGGATTGGTGGATTCTGTGGTCCCCAACTTCAGACCCTGGTCCTTGCTCAGGCAATATTTATCTTATATTATCAAGTTAGCACCCATTCTATGGTGGGCCCTACCTGCCAGCTCAACCACACCTCACCACAAGCTGCCCAATGCCTCTACCTATGACTTGCTTCCTGACATTATGACAATCTTTTAAAAACATGGTAACCTGGGCCCCAAGATGTTGTTAACACTTGGGGCAACTTGTATGCTTTTTTGTGATAATCACTTATTACACCCATAAGGCAATTACCTTCCTGATACTCCCATGGATGAAGAGCCAACCCACCAAAGAATTGAAAGACCCTGCACCTGGTGCAGAACCCCAGAACCCAGCCACGTCACAAGTGCAAAATGTGATAGTAAACCAGACCATAACCAAGGTGGATATGCCCCAGATGGGCAAACTCACCTTAGAAGAAGCTTGCCAAGCCATGCCAGTCCTCCGCCTCCACTTCCAAACCAACGCCAATGCCTACCCCAGTGACACTGAGAAAGTCTTGGGGGTGGCTGCCATGCTATCAGGAGACGCACTGGATTGGTTCAGGAAAGCCACTGCTGAAGATGTCAAATTTTGCCTTGACTATTCAAAATTTGAGGCTAAGCTCATGAGCACTGGCAATGACCAAGACACCAGATACTATGCGCTGAACTCTATGCTAGAGATCCGACAAGCAAACCGCCCTATCCAAGCCTATATCAATGAGTTTCTTAAACTTAAGGCAAGCACCCAACTTGAAGATGAATTATCTGCCATTATCTTCAGAAAGGGAGTCAATTCAGCCATGAAAGACCTGTTGAAGCACCACCCGCCTACACTGAGCCTGGAGGAACTACTGCCCCTATGCAAAGGCCTGAGTCTAAACCAAGAAGGACAGAACTTGTACCCTGCCCGAGCCGGCAGGGCCATGACGCCCAATTGACCTGGAATGTCCCCTGACAAGTTACAACGCCACTATCAAGATGGGTTGTGTTTCTACTGCCATGAGGCTGGACACCTAACCAGAGCATGCCCTAAGAAGAATACACCTCCTGTATCCTTGGCACAAATAAACACCTCTGTGCAATCTTATAAATTCATCCAAGTGACCATAGACTGTATGGGAATCAAGTGCCAGATTGAGGCTTTTATTGACACAGGAGCCAATGAAAGCTTCATTGACGCCAACCTGGCAAAGGAACTAGGATTAACAGCTTCAGAGCGCAGCCTACAAGTAACCATGGGGAACAGTTCCCTGGACACTGGCTACAAGTGTGAACAGGAACTTCCTTTGACAATTGGACAGAACGTGTATCCAACCCCCTTGATCCTCTTGCTGGGATTGCCTCACCCTCTAATACTGGGCAACTCATGGTCTGACAGACATGGCCTTATCCTAAACTATTGTGAGCAGACCGCCACCTTGGGACAACCTGAATCTTGTGACACTGTTCTGTTCTGTATGAGTCCTGGCAGAACCCCAACCAACAGACTCTTAACCATAAAGATGGAACCCAGCGTTGGGACACTACCTATTCCCCTACAGAAGTGGGACCATGTATTTAGCAAAGAAGAGGCCACAAAACTACCCAGCCACTCAATCTACAACCACGCCATAGACCTGCTACCAGGCACCCAACCACATCACGGCCCCATCTATAGTTGCAACCACCAAGAACAAGCGGCCCTGAAAGCTTACTTGGAGGATATGACAAAAAAGGGCTTCATCCAAGTGTCAAAGGCCCCCTGCTTGTCACTCAATGCTGTTTGTAGGGAAGAAGGATGGCGGAATGTGTCCCTGCGTGAACTACCAGAAGCTGAATGATATTACTGTGAAGAACCGCTATCCCATCCCCAACGCCAACAACCTTTGTGACGTACTAACTGGAGCCCAGGTGTACTCAAAAATTGACCTAAGAGACGCCTTCAACCAGATCAGAATCAAGGAGGGGGACAAATACAAGACAGCTTTCAAAACCAGATATGGGTTGTACAAATACTTAGTAATGCCATTTGGCCTATGCAACGCCCCCAGCACTTTCCAAAGGATGATTAACACTGTCCTAGGGGAATATCTTGACCACTTTTGTGTTGCGTACTTAGACAACATCCTCATCTACAGCAAGACTCATGAGGAACACCTGCGCCACCTGGACCTTATACTTGAAAAACTCTCCCAAGCAAACCTACACGCCAAGCTTAAGAAATGTGAATTCTTCCAGTCCAAAGTTGAATTCCTGGGATACATAGTAAAGACTGGCAGGTTTGCAATGGCACAGGACAAAGTAGAAGCAATAATGTCTTGGCCAATGCCCAAATGTAGAAAAGATGTGAGAAGTTTTTTGGGCCTGGCAAATTATTGCAGGGATTTCATCCAAAATATTTTCTCACATCACTCTGCCCCTGACCCGCCTATGCTCTGACAAGGTCACCTTTGCCTGGACTCCAGAATGCACCACCGCCTTTGAGACCCTGAAACTCGCCTTCACCTCTGCCCCTGTCCTGGCCATGCCTGACCCATCCAAGCCTTTTGTGCTGGAAACCGACGCGTCCAACTTTGCAGTGGGTGGGGTCCTTCTTCAGGAAGGAGGGGATAGTATGCTACATCCTGTAGCATATTACTCCAAGAAGATGCTGCCTGCCAAAGGAAACTACCCAATCTACAACAAGGAGATGCTTGCTATAATGAAGACCTTGAAACATTGGCGCTGATACCTATGTGGCGCTGAGTTTCCAGTAAAGGTCCTAACCAACCACAAGAACCTGGTTTATTTCTTTAAACCCAGACAGCTGAACCAAAGACAGGCCAGATGGGCCTTAGAACTGGCTGACTACACCTTGACCATTGACTACAAGCCTGGGAAGGTGAACATGGTACCTGACGCCCTGAGTAGAAGAGCTGATCTGACCCCTTCCTCTGCAGAAACCAAGGACCACAACACACATGTACTCCTTGACCCTGCCAGCCTAGGCATTCAATTGATGTACATGAAGATCATGGCCCACAAACCTGACATAATTGAGGCGCAGAAACAAGATAAATACTCAGCAGAACTTGTTGACAACTTGACCTCAGACCCAGAGAGCTGCCACCACAAGAAAGGATTTTTGCTGAAAGGAATCCACCCTGCTATTACACAACCAAATCTATGTACCAGAAGGTGAAACAAGGACCAAAGTACTTGTTGATTATCATGACTCAGAGATGGCCGGCCACCCTGGCAGACTCAAGACACTCTGAGGAATCAAGAAGAATTACGCTTGGCCCTAAATGGACAAAGACGTGGCTACCTATATCAAAGGCTGTGAGACATGTGGAAGAACCAAAACCCGTAGATCCAAACCTGAAGGCCTGCTAAGACCACTAGATATACCAGCAGGACCCTGGCAGTCCATTTCAATGGATTATATTGTAGAACTGCCCCTCTCCAATTTGTTCAATGCCATCCTGGTCATGGTAGATAGGTTTACTAAGATGTCCTATTTCATACCTACCACCACTCACTGCACTGCTGCAGAGACAGCTAGACACTTCCACAACCGCATCCTAACTCAACATGGTACTCTGGGGGAAATCATCACTGATAGAGGACCCCAATTCACCTCCAAATACTGGACTCAGGTGATGAAGGACTTGGGGGTAAAACAGCTGTGTATCAACCTCCTACCACCCACAGACCAACAGCCAGACTGAACAAGTGAACCAAATACTTGAACAATACCTACAATGCTACGCCAACACCAATCAAGATAACTGGGCAGAGATGCTACCCATGGCACAGTATGCTTACAACAGCAAAGACCATGCATCTACCGGAATGTCCCCCTTCAAAGCCAATTATGGCTTTGACCCATCCTGGGACCCCAGTATTGGTAGTAAGGAAACAAACCCGTCAGGACAAACCTGGATTGAACAGATACACAACACCCAACAAACCTGTCTTAAGAACCTGACCCGTGCTGTCCAGACTTATAAGGCGTTTGCAGACAAAAAGAGGACCCCTGGGAAACCGTTGAAAGTAGGAGACAAAGTCTATCTGGACTCTTAAAACGTGCCTCTGATTGTCCCCTGTCAGAAGTTAGCCCACAGAAGAAGTGGCCCCTACAAGATCACCAAGCTAGTAGGTGAAGTAGCATTTGAACTAGAACTACCCCCCTTGTGGAAAATACATAACGTCTTCCACTGCGCGCTTCTATTCAAGAAAGAAGGAAACTCCCTTTCCCACCAGAAACTCAAGACTGACCCCCCTCCCATCCAAGTAGGACACTCTGAAGAATAAAAAGTTGAATATATTCATGGGGACCATACCCACTATAAAACCCTCCAGTACTATGTCAAGTTGAAGGAATACCCACATGAGGAACGCACCTGGGAACCATTAAGCAACCTACCCAATGCCCAACTAGCAATCCAAAAATACCTTGAGAAGAAAGCCAGGAAGGAAGTGACCCCCAGAAAGGAAGGGGATGATGTCATGAATGACATTTCAATACTTGTATTGAAAACCCAAGAGTTAAACCCCAGTTCCCTGAAGGCGGATCAAACCCTCCAGAACAGTCCAGGACCCACCAATCTGTTGAGTCACAGGCTCAAATTGGTAAATTACTCTGCAACCTGCCGGCCTACTACGGAGGATTCCCTGAATAGTTGCCAGTCTGCTACCAAACTGCTAACAATGAAGACCCATACCAACAAAGGAAATGTAACCTGGCTAACAGAGGTTGGGGAAGGACCTACTGCCAACCTGCCAAGAGCCAATACTGGAGCTTTAGAATCAACGCTGGAAGCCCTGGAATCAAACCCTGATCCTCCAAAGACTACTTGAGTCACACAAAGTGGACAAGTATCTGCCCACTTGCTAAATTGCATACCCAAGTTAACAAGTTACTCCAAGACCCGCTAGTCTCCCAAGGATAATTCCCCAAATGATCATCAGATTGATGCCAACCTTGAGCCACCAAAGACCTGAACCTATGCAGAGGTTGCAGCTTGCCTTAAGGAGGTTAAAACAAAACCTATTTTTAACTCTGCCAATGACCACCATCAACTGCCAGAATTCTGTCCAGAGAGGGTAGTACAATTGAACTACTCAGGTGACATAGTGAACAGTGGCAGCAGAACAAAGCATTACCACTTCTATTCACCAGAGCAGGCGCTACCTGGATCTCCCGCCCTCAAGACTTTAAGCCAAGATCCATGCCCTGCCAGTGCCTTGTCTGCAAACCTGAACCCTGCAAAAATTGAAGAAGCAAAGTCCTATGGTATAAAAACCCTGGTGGTACGGTGAAGACCCCATTGTCATTTTCAATAATAAAGTTTTATGAACCTTTGGTTTGAACAAATCTTACCCTATCTAGTCTTAGTTATCTTCCATCTTAATTCTGGTCAAGTAGACTACTAGGCCGTCGCCCCCTCCCAAGCCCAATCTGCCAAATGCCCCAGGCATTATACTGCCCCCAGGAGCTCCCTTTGGACCTGTGCACTTTATCAAGTACCCACCCCAACCCAGACTATTCAGAGTACAACTTGGAAACCATTCTCCTTGCTAACCCTTTGGCAAGGACTAGAAGTACCAAATACATAGGACATGAAGGAAAGAGAGTCAAGGTACCGCCCTTCTTATTCAAGGACAAGTACAACTACCTATCAGCGTACTTTGTTCCCATGACTCCGCCATTAACCCCAAGACCAGACCGCCCCTTGGAACCCACTGCTGCAGCTAAGACCACCTCTACCCACCTTTTGGAGTACTCTACATTACTTTGACAGGATTGGTGGATTCTGTGGTCCCCAACTTCAGACCCTGGTCCTTGCTCAGGCAATATTTATCTTATATTATCAAGTTAGCACCCATTCTATGGTGGGCCCTACCTGCCAGCTCAACTGCACCTCACCCTGAGCCGCCCAATGCCTCTACCTATGACTGGCCTCCTGACACTACTAAGGACATCAGTTCCAAGACAACTGCCATCTTTCTGCTGAAATTTGTATTCTTCTGCCATGATTGCCCTCAGGTGTTGTTGTCTGACAATGGGACTAACTTCAACACCAAGTTAGTGACCTTGATGGTTCAAGCCTTGGGGTCTCACCAGTCTTTCTCTGTCTCCTATAATCATTCCACCAATGGGTCAGTTGAGCGTGCCAACTCAACTCTGGTTTCTATCATGAGGAAGCTTACTTACTCTAACGCTGCAAACTGGGATCTATATTTACTGGCTGCTCTATTTGCTTATTATCTTAGCAAACATCATCTCACCAGGTACTCCCTCTTTGCTATGCTATATGGGCGTGAAGCCATCACTCTGTTTCTCCTTGGGGCTCCCCTTCTCTTCTCTGATAAGGCTGTTAACCCAGATTACCATATCAAAGATCTAGTCAACTGTATTGTTGATATACAAGCTACAGCATACACCTCTGTATACAAGACCAAGATGCTTGAGCTCTCTTCTGACAATGCTGGACACTCTCTCTTGCCTGAGTTCAATATTAGGGACCTCATTCTCTACTATCAGCTTAGAGTAGAAGGACATGCTCACAAGTTAGATATGTTGTGGGTTGGACCTCTAGAAGTGACCTCCAAGCAAGGGTCAGAGTACACTGTGAAACTCCTCTCTAGTGGTTGATTGTTTGCTCAAGTGCATGCCAAGTTCCTCTGCAAGTACCATCCCCCTAAGACCAATCTAGAGGGGGGCAATGTTGTGAATGACGCCATTCCATGTGTTTTGATTTTGCCTTTGATGGTTTATTTTAAGGACAAATCTCTCTCTTTTTCTTTTGCCCTTAAAATGAGCTGTGCTCCAAATTAGGAAATTCAATTGTTCAGTTTTCTGATTCTGCACAACTCACTTTCCCCACTAATGCTGGTGGCAAGTGATCCTACTGTCCATGTATTTTTTTGTGGTAAAGCTACACAGTATATATTTCATTTCACTTTTAATAATAAAAATTAAGTTCTATTCACATTTTTGTCTTTGTGTTTTTACCTAATTTGGCGCCTCTCTAGCCACGTCTAGCATATATTATTCAATCAGGACCACAAGGTAATCACATAGCCTTCCCTGCCATTCTAATCAAGACTTAGTATGAATCCAATCTAAGGTTAGGATTCCCTGTTGTGTATTTGTGCCATGCCTCAGGTCACAACAGTCTACTATTTGCATACAAGGGCAAGGGCAGCAAAGCAGTTTAATATGTCTTGGCTTCTTTGATCTCTTCTGAGTTGATAAACCAATGGAGACTGGAGCACTTTTTGAGGGGGCAGAATAGTGCTTACCTGAAGTGAAAATGGCATCCCTGAGGTGTGCTCTTGAAGACTTGAATAAAGGAATTGACCTGAGCTTGTTTGAAGTCAACTATCCAAAGGCATAGTAGGGCAAGCTCTCAGGCTGATTTTTGTTGATGGTGGCAACTTCATCCTGGGAGAGAGTCTTTTTTTTAGCCCTCTTGTCCCCTTGAGCTCCTCTTTGATGGTGGGGATAATCTTATCCAACTTGTTCTTGATAATTGTAATAACAAAAACATATGTATCTTGCCTTTTGTTGAGAAGGAATCAAACCACAAGAGGAAGGCCTATATTGCATAACCTGCCTGTGGATGTTCCAAAGATGGCTAAATATCTTTGGGCAGGTGGAGAAAGTGCCATCAGTTAGCCTGGTTCTTTACTTTAGGAGTTTATGCAAATCCTGGGAGGTTGCAAAACATATGATTCTGTCATTGGCATTAACACCATTATCATTAAAGAGAAAGTGCTCCTTGTGGTGGAATAGCTTTTGCTCCTTGGTCAAGATTAACTTATCAATTGATGTAGCACTGATGCCTTCAGTGCTCTGATCATACTTCTGATCAGTGAGATATCTCTTTAATTTGCTTGTATCATCAATAAAGGAAAGTTGAGAATCATTCAGATTAAAAAAAATGTTGTTAACAACTTCAGCAAAGGTTTTGTCACTGGTGGTGAAGATGATTTGGCAAAGAAACCAGAGAGTTAGTTGGTATAGGGGGGTTTAAAAGCTCATTTCAGTTGTGGCCAACAGTAAGGGCCTTAAATTTTGTGATCTCATAAGTTGTGAGCCTTGCTAGACATCCAAGGCTGTCACATTTAAAATAGTTTTGGCAGATTGCCTTCTTCTCATTGTTGAAGTTGAAGGAGTACCCCTTGTAAAAAAACTAGCACCACATTTCTTTGACATTGTTGGATAGCTCTCAGGGAATAGAGTGGGCACAGCAAAGGCAAAATTTTGGTTTCAGATGTTATGAACAGTATTTATATCCCATAGCTCAATGTAGTCATCTAAAGGAGCAGCTGGATCAGGTTCCTGCTCAGGCTCTGAAGTGATGGCAGAGTGGCAGTTGAAATTGAAAAGCTTCTCCTGGGGATCAGATGAGGAGTAGAAAAAGATAGAATAAAAAAGGGTAGGACTGTTTTCCTCAGGTTCAGATGATAGTTTGTGTGACTTTGGGGGGCTTTAGCCTTAGCAGGCTGCTTTTTGGGGGTAGCTTTGATGCTTTTGGCCTTTTAGGGTATTTGTCTTGTCTGTGAAGGCCTAAAGGCCCTGAACGCATCTTTGCTGATGGATTTGGGAGGCATCTAAGTGAAGTTAAGAATAAAAATGATTAATTTGGGGCCAGATTTAAAGATAAAATAGATAATACTTTTAACATAAAATTAGTAAATATTTTTACATGTAATTATAGAGAAAAATTAAGAAATATGATAAAAAAGTTAGAGTTTTTTATTGGTTAAAGATAATTTTTATTAATAGCATACATATGCAAAACTTTGAGTTTTGTATGAAAACATGCAGTCAAAATGGTGTATTTGAGATGTTGTAATTGAGATGCTGTAGCTCAAAAAATATTGATTTTGCGTATTTTTGTTTTAAAAAAGGAAATCTGAAATAACGCTATCACAACTTGGCTAAATAGTAAATATTAAATATCTTAAAAACTACTTATGCAACTGGGGTTAAAAAGTACCCAGTTGTTTAGGGGGAGGCCAAAAAACATATTTGCAAAGTTTCATAAGTTTTCTTAACTTTTTATCAGATTGGTTTTTGGCGTGAAAACTTACTTTTTAAAAGTGGAAAGCAAGGATTGCAATTAGGGAATTGATAGAGTGTATTGTGGTAAAATATGTAATTTTCCTTTATTTTTTCCTATTCATTGTGCACATCAGATCAATTGGGTGATATGAAGCTCAGTGGAATTCAAAATGACATAACTAGCACTGTATATATTAAGCCCAATAATGAAATATTTTATTTAGAAGAACCTCTTCACAATATTACTTTAAAGATAAGTTATAAATTACATATAGAAAAATTGAATTTTTTAAACAGCAATGATAATCAATAGTAGGACTGCCTTAGTGATATTATTTGGTTGTTCTTATTATAAGTGTCTTGGATTAGTACTATAGGAACATATTTGGGCACTATACAACAGGCTTTGATTTAGTGTGAGCATAGGCTTATTTTAGTTTGTGATAAATGGTGTAAACACACCCCACAGTAAGTGATTTCATAAGTAAATAATGTTGAAATAGCAGGCTTGACCTGCCAGCAAGGTTCTAAGTAAGCAGGTTTGTGACCTGCAATCCAATTACCCAGCCACTTGAAGCCAGACTAAGAAGTTCACAAATTGCCAAATCCAACAACATGAACAAATGCTGATCTCCTATGGTGGATACCTTGTTTTGGTTCTTGACTCATTACCAGGATCAAGCCATCTCCCTTCACCATCCAACTGTGTTATCAATGCTATCATGTTCCTGTTACCCATTATTCACACCAACTATACAATCATTATCTCTCAATAAAGAATGTTATCTAGTTTCTAAATATCTTTCCCCTTGTAACTCTTCTAGAACATCACAGTTACAAGATTGGTAGCACAGGTAGGTTCTCCATCTTACCGCATCTTATAAAATTCTGCCTGCTGCCTGTATTTGCTGCGGCCAACAAATCCTTGACAGAATCATGTCTGGCCTCCCGCTGGACTGAACTTTGTACACCCCTGCTACTGAGATACCTGATGGCTTTGTCCTGTACCAGAACATGGTGATCTCACTACCTGCCTTCAACACCATGTCTGCACAAGGGTTCTTTCAGACAGCCGCCACCATCCTGCAACCAACTGAAAAAAACACCATGCCCGCCTATGTAGCCCAAAGACTATGAAGCGCTGCCTTGGAACCTTTTGCTGGGGTCAACAACAACACTGCTGCATGATCCAGTCCGCTCAGAGCAAGCTGGCCCAGATGGAATGTCTGCAGCAATTTTGGATTGCAGAAATCTCCATCCAACTGACCCACAACACTGGCACCTGGTGCAACAAGTGGCATAAGGAACACACCAAGAAGAACTGGGATACCTTTAAACAAGACTTCTTGGCAAGATTTGTGCTTAAGGACACTGCGCTCATGATCATACGTCAAGTAAAGAACTTAACCCAGACGGGCACTGTGAAGGAACTCACCCGTGCCTACAAGGAACTCTGACTACATGCACCCTCTGACATGGCCTTTGACACCCCAGCCATACACTTCATGTACTACAACGCCCTCAAATTGCATGTAATGAGGCACATGAATCTGGAACAGGTGACCAACCTACAGAGTCTGTATTGCAAGGCAGAAAAAAAAAGAACAAACATCAAACACTCTCCATAAGATGCAAACTGGAAAACAAGAAAGACCCAAGGATTCTCACACAGGTAGGTGTTCTACTCAACCACCCCCTGGTAACAACAGGAACAACACCAACCATAAACTCACAGGTTCAAATGGACATGAAAGTGGGGAAAATGGCCAGTCAAATTGTACCCAATTCTGTATCACTGCCACGCAAGGCAATCAAGACAAGGGAAAAGCCCAGGGAGAGCATTAAGCAAGCCAGGCTCTCCCCACACAACTCCTGGCTTGCCCAATGATTAGTACCAAGCTAAGAAAGTGGACCAATGCCCAATTATCTAAGTATCCTCAGAGGACCTGGTGCTATACACCATTGCCAGACATCCCAATAAATTGATGTCTTACCCTTTCCGCTTTTGCAGTTACACAGGCTCAGCTCTCTTGGACTTGGGCGCAGATTGAACCTTAGTCAACAGCAGCTTTGTGGATAAATTCAAGCTGGCCACTAATCCTTTGCAGATTAAAAGCATGGTCCTGGCTGATAAACACCACATTGCTGTGACAAAAGAAACTGCCCCCTTCTCTGTCATGCTTGAGAACCTTCACTCCACCATCCAAGGTCCTGTCATTGACTTCCCCAAGTTTGACTTTGTACTGGGACTAGACTGGTTACTGAAAAACAACCCACACGTGGACTGGGCAACCTCAGTGTTGACCATCAAGCGTGAAGGTGTCAACCATCAAATCTACCCAGACTCTGTAGACCAAATCCTACAAGACCATGTCTTTGTACGCATCACAGAGACCTCAGATGAGAAGGAAAACCTGAAATCTATTGACTGGGACTCCTACAAGTATGAAATCATACACTTCAACAATCATCAGGACACATCCATGTGCAAGTCCGCAACATTGTGGCCCGTCACCCAGAAATCTTTAAGGAAGCGTTACCTGGTCTACCCCCTGAGAAGCACATCTAACACTCCATCCAACTCAAGGGGGCTTTACCCAAGGCACACCCCATTTATAGGCTGACCCCAAACAAGGATGACGCCCTGCGCGCCTATCTCAAGGAAGCACTGGAAAAAGGACTTACCCGCCCCTCACAGTCTCCCTTTGGGGCCGCCATATTCTTTGTGGCCAATAAAGACAGCACCTTACGCCTGGTCACAGACTACTGCGCCTTGAACAAAGTCACCATCAAGAATTGTTACCCCTTACCACTAATTGAAAATCTCTTTGACGCCTTGAGAGGAGCCTCCGTCTTCTCCAAGATTGACCTAACTGCAGGTTACAATCAGATTTGTATCAAGGAGGAAGACATCCCCAAGACAGCCTTCTGCACCAAGTACGGTTCCTACAAATGTGTGGTACACAGCTTTGGCATGACCAATGCCCCGTCCACCTTTGTAACCTTCATGAACAAAGTGTTTGCACCACACATAGGCATACACGCCCTCATGTACCTGGACAATATCATTGTCTACAGCCCCTTGGTAGAACAACATCACAAGGACCTGGAAGAAGACTTTGCGACCCTGGCACAACACAAACTGTTGGCCAAGCCCTCTAAATGCCTGTTCTTCCGAGAGCAACTACCCTTCTTGGGACAAATAGTTTCAAAGGACGGTATCAAACCCAACAGTAGACAATACAAGCCATCTGCAAGATGTCACCCCCCAAGGACAAGTCAGAACTACGCACCTTCTTGGGAATGGTGGCCTATGTACAACGCTTCATACCCAACTATGGTGTCTTGACCGCCCCTTTGTCCGCCATAACTGGCGCTAAGTCCAAGTTTGTATGGACCCCCCAATGTGACCTCTGTTTTAGACGCCTCAAGGAAAAACTCACAACAGCTCCCATCTTACAATACCCCAAACAGGATGGAGAATACCAGATGGAAACCGACGCTTCAGATGCATCCATTGGGGAAGTTCTGTAAATTAAGAATAGTGACGGTGAATTCCTGCCCATAGCCTACAAGTTGTGCAAGCTGACAGATGGCAAGTGTAGATACCCTATCCACAACAAAGAACTACTGGCCATTGTACACTGCCTAGTCAAATGGCACTTTTACCTAGAACGGCAGGAAGAATTCACAGCATTAACCAATCATAAGTTGCTCATCTATTTCAAGACACAAGCAAACCTGTCACGTTGCCAAGTGCAGTGGATGGAAATCTTAGAAAGGTTTAACATGCTCATCCAATATAAGCCCAGGGCCAAACTTGTCATGGCAGACACCCTGTCCCGCCTGTATGTCTGCGCTTCTAGGGGAGAAAATGGGCTCGACCCAGACTGGCTTCTCCTAGTGCTCTGTACAAAAGACAAAGGGTTCCCCGCAGGCACAATCAATATCATCAAAGAAACGGTCATCAAGAATGAGCACCTCTTTGCTGATGTATACAGGACTCTTCACAGAAAGATGCCAGATGGCACGACCATTCCCTACATCCCCACACATCAATGAGTCAATACCATTCTTTGCTACCACAGAGATCTTGGACATACCAAGAGCCAAAATCTGTACAAATTCCTAAAACATAAAGCCTGGTGGCCAACCTTATACCGCAATGTCCAAGAAGTGTTAGAACAGTGCAAGGTCTGCAAAAAGTTTGCCAAAAGCAAAACCCCGCCTAAGTCTGTACTCCCCATTCAAACCCAACTATCATTAAAAGTATGGGCTCTTGACATTGTGGGCCCCTTTCCAGGAAAGCACAACAACAAAAAATACATCATTACAGCCATCAATTTTGCGACAAGGTGGCCAGTAGCCCAAGCAGTGAAATTGCACACCAGTAACAATGTCCGACAATTTATTGGCAAAGAAATCATCAGTAAGTTTGGAAAGCCAGAACTCCTGATAACCAATGGGGGCAAAGAATTGACCTCCAAAAACACTAACATGTACCTCGCCAAAAATGGGGACAAACACACTGTCACTACACCATACCATCCACAGGCCAATGGACACGTAGAGTGGCTCAATGGTAGCCTTGTGCAAGCCCTAGCCAAACTCACTGCCGGGAGACCTGAAGACTGGTATAAGCAGCTATCAACTGTGCTACTTGTGTGCCAAATACAGATGAACAGATCCACTGGAAAAAACCCTTTTGAGTTGGTATACAGCACACAGCCAAATATCATTGAAGCATTGACATGACCCAAGCTGGAAATCCCAAGAAAAGTCCCCCTGTGACAGATCCAGGTCTAACCAGTTCATCCTACCATTATCCTGCCCTTGACTCTTATTGCCATTACCTTCCTGTGACAAAGCTTTGAGGAGCTTTGCCTCTAGGGAGGCAATCTTAAGGGACAACAATTTTTTGTCATCCCACCAACAAGCCATGATTTCAACGCTTTTTTCCTCTCTTGCTCTCAACGCCTCAATTTCACGGTTTGCCATTTCTTTTACTTGTTGTAAGATTTCATCCCATCCTACTAATAAGTTCCGAGCATCCCAAGCATAGATTTGGTTCCCTTGGGCGGGAGTCCCTTCCTTTGCAAAGTAATTGGAATATAGCTCTTTGAACGCAGCCTTTACTTCCACCAAAGACTCTGCAGGAACAGTCTTGGTGACCTCCAGGCTGGTCCAAGCTTCTTCCAATGAACTTGTAGGAGCCTCCTTCCTTGCCACAGCAGTCTCCACACAAAGGACTCCAAATTTGGCTCTCTCAAATTTCAACAAAGAAGACATGATAATTGAAAAATAGGTGAGGGGAAAGCGTCAAAACCAACAATGTGAATATATACTTTATTAATGTTTAACTGTTTTTGCTTATATACCATTTGGGGCATACACAGTTGAAAACCCCTCTGGTTCCTGAATCAACCAATGATTTGTGTCACGTGGTCTATGACATTTGAGTCATCTAACATAGATCTTTATCTAAAAGATCACCAACAATTCTCAATCTATGAGAGTTAACCTACAATGAAAAGGAGTCACCTGGCGCCATTCATCTCAATGTACCAAGTCAGCATGAAGCTTGACCAGCTCCTGGCGCCAAAACCATGTGGATTGCACATCCCAAACTCAGCTATCAGTGTTCCAACTGGGAACCAGCTGATCAAACCTGAATTCCTAGGCATCCTTGCCTTTATTTAGTTATCTTTGCATTTAATGGTTTTTTGCCTTAAAACCCATTAAAATGCTTTGAAACTTGAACCAGGCGCCACCGCGACGCCCAGCAATTTCCCCAGGCGGCGCCCCAGCGCCTGAGAAATTTTGATAGTGGCCCTTGGCGCTTCTTGAATACATTAGGCAGCGCGGCGGCGCTTCTAACCCAATAAATTTGCCAACGTGGCGCTTTTAACCCAAATTCCAGGGGTTTTCCCATAGTTATACTTAACCATACCTCTTGACACAGTCAAGGCAATTAACTACTATAATTAAATCCTCATTAATTATATTAGCTCATATTTATTAATTAATCTTCCCAATTAACTAACCCGTTTTGAGACGCCTAGTCTCCAAGATTCATTCGGCCAATCTTGCCTCAATTCTTCTAGTTAGCTTAACCTAACTGACCATCCATATTCTGTTCTTTTATTATACATAGATATCCAGTTTCTAGGAACCTTTACCTCAAGAATTCCAATCAAACCTATCTATATGCAATAAACAGCAAAAACAGAATATCTGTTATATTTCAGAGCATTTATTTGGCTAAATACTCAGCAGTGACTGTAGTACAGTCACACACCCCTTGCTCAGACCCTCATGTTATAAAGGCCAATAGTAAGCAAACAGAAAAGTAAAACAAATGTCTGCAAAAAACCTTTTACCACATCCAAGATAGACATGAAGTTGGGACAAAGTTTGGGTCATGAACGTTGATAAAAGCAAACTACAACCCAAGAAAGTAGGCCCAGAAATCATCCTAAAGGTAAACAAAAATAACACTTATCTTTTACAAGGACTCAGGAAGCGCAAAAAAGACAAAATCCTCCATCACAATTGCCTGGGACCCTGTAAAGCAAGACAAAAACAATGTGAAACCGCCCTGCCTGCCACAGAACAACAGCTAGTCCAGTATGATGCCTGGGCTCCTGACAACCTCCCCAACAACCTACCCCCAGAGGAGGCCAACCTTCAGGCGGGGGGTGTCAAAACAGCAGGCTCAACCCGCCAGCAAGGTTTCAAGTAAGCAGATTTGTGACCTACAATCCAATTACCCGGCCACTTGAAGCCAGACTAAGAAGTTAACTCAAATTGCCAAATCCCACAACATGAACAAATGCTGATCCCCTATGATGGATACCTTGTTTTGGCACTTGAATCATTACTAGGATCAAGCCACCCCCCTTCACCATCCAACTGTGTTATCAATGCTATCATGTTCCTGTTACCCATGATTAACACCAACTATATAATCATTATCTCTCAATAAAGAATATTATCTAGTTTCTAAATATTTTTCCCCTTGTAACTCTTCTAGAACAGCACAGTTAACACAATAAAGTTATTAAAACAAAGTTCAATTGATTTGACTTTTAAGAACAAGATTGAGATGCTGTATTTTTGAGATGCCATAATGTAAATCTATAGGGTAAATTTAACTATTTTATTATTTGTTTTATCTTTTTGTGATTCAAAACCACTAACTCAAAAAAACCATCTTGAATTAAATTTGAAATGGCATAATTGAGATGCCATTTTTGAGATGGTGTGTCCTACCCATTAAAACCTGTATTACTGTTAATATACGGTAGTTTAAGTACTGGGTGTTTATATTGGTTCAGTGCACAGAAGGAATCTTCACTGGAAGACTTATGTTTGTCTATCTCAACAGCTTTAAAAAGTAAAGAGCAACATATTCTAGTACAGCCAGTAGGCAGCTTTTCATAAAAGAATATATGGATTTATAACTTCTAAATTAATTCCATATAATGGATTGGGGAAGTTTCCAAGTAAAATCAAGCTGATAAGCTTTTAAAATCTATCATAAAAAAGTATGAAAAGTTAAAAATATAAGAACTTTTTATTTTACAGAAATCGCATACTAGGCCCATCTTCTTGATTAGGTATACATTGCTCTATATATCCAAGCATGCTTTGTGAAGAACCAGTTGGTGCAGCTGTGGGGAAAGCAAACTCATCCGCCATGTTTATAAAGGAGCCAGTATAAAACCCACGCATCTCCTCAAAAATAAGTGGATCTGCCATAAATGCCAACAAATTGAGAAGACCAGTAGAGTAGAATCCTGCCTTGGCCCATTCATACAGGATTGGATTGGGCTGTTCATTCAAAAAGTCATAAAGAATATGGACATTCATTCCAACATTGGCCAAGAAGCAAGCAATAGGGTACATAGCAACTCTCCTAATAACTGCTTTGTTTTCCGAGGTATAAAGGCAAATCTTCTGTGATTTAGGAAGTTCGCTTAAGGCTACGATTCTGTTGACTTTGAAGATGACAGCCAGCGATATGATGAAGCAGTAAATGATTGTTATTGTTGAAGGGATATTGTAGTAGAGCATCTCAATGGTGTCGTTGAGTTCAATACCATTCTTGATGTAGCAGCTTCCACTGTTGCTCTTCCCAAAGATATCCAAGGCTGACAGAGGAAAAACAAACGTGAGGATTCCCAGAAAGGAAAACGTCCAATAACACATCTCCCACTTCTTGTTTGGGCGAAGCCCATGAATCAAAACCAACTGCATGTTCAAGGCAATGCAGATGTTCAAGTACCAGTACGCGTGCTCCAAACTGACATCAAAGAACCCAAGAAACTTACACAGCAAACTGTCATCTCCACTCGCACTGAAGAATACTTGGACATGTCGCATCAAATCAATCAAGGATATTCCTGCTTGCAGACGAACAGAAACACGATCAACCACAGGCGATCCCCGTTTCACAAGCAAGCCAAACACCACGACCACACACAGAGCAGATGCTGCTGATAAGCTGTTCAGGATAAGTAAAAGACTTTGAGATTTCATAATTTTAGTTTTGGTGGTTCTGATCTTGTTTTATATGCCTTTAAAATCCACTCTCGCTTAAATGTGTATGCATCAACTCGCTGCCTATTCTTTTCGCGTGAAATCCACTTATCTCCGCTGATCTGACTTGGCAGTTTGCTTAGCAGGTGTGGATGGTAATTGCGGATTTAATTGAATAATAAGATCTTCAACCTAAAAGTGGATGAAGTTGTCAATAAACGCGTTCTTTTCGTGTTAGCTTTCGGCTTAAGTTTCCGAGTAGTTTTCTTTACAATCAATCTACACAAACAACATACATCTTACTTCGACTGTTCAAGAACGTTTTTAATTGTTACAACGTGAAATTTATCTCGGCTCCACCATCACTTCTAATGTACATGCTTTACCATAATCTAAACACATCAGGGATAAGTGGAGATGTTCCGTTCTACTAGAGTACCAATCCCTGGGGATTCAATGGGTTGACTCTCGTTCAAAAATAAATTCAAAAATAAAATTTAGATACCGGCCTCCCAAGCTTAAAGTGGTTTAATTATCCTGCGAAGCATAGTGGTATCTTCAATCAAGTAGTTTTTTGATGCTTTAAAATTTCAAACAAATCGGTCAAACGAGAACGACAAAACATCTATAGTTTTATCAAGCAATAAATTACTAGGTTGTTCTATTTAAATTTATGATTCCCAAAAAGTCACAAGATCAAAGCGAAAATAAAAGGTTTAAATTCATGCTTGTGTTCTGCTGATCAAAAATAAAATTGACAACCCAACAAAATGTTCATCTAAAGGCTTGTCCTTAATCCTTGAGTTAGGCCTAGAACTGCTTTAGCCCAATACCAGCTTGCTACAGCTCTGGTAGATAGCATGTAGAATTGGGATAAGTAGCGCTATTCAGCTCTAAATATTTGTAATATTAACTAGGGTAGGGTGAACAAAGTTTATATAAATCTGCAATTGTTTTGATTCATACCAGACACATCTCAAATTTTTCTAGCTCTTTAATGGAAATTCTTTAATCTTTAAAAATCACAGCATAATTTACATGACTTATGATATGTTATTGAGGAGTAAGATATAGTATATTCTGTCACAATTTGTGTCTGTTGAGAATAAAAATCTTGAAACTGTATTACTTTTCCTTTAAATTGTCAATCATCTGGCAAAGACACTAGTAAATTTTCATTTTCATTTTTCCCACTTGATTGCTCAATTTCTCAAATGGAGCTCAACCAATAACACTGCCTTCTGGATCACCTATATGATCATGCTTAGCTTTTGTTGATCTTGAATAGCTTTTAACCTTGTTTTTTCTAGAGATTGATCTATTTTATCAGTACCCTATAAATTTCTCCTTCTGTCAATAACAATCTTAAAGTCTCCTCTTACCCCAGAATTTATACTTTTACACTCTAATGTTCTTTCTATAAACAATATAGGTTAGAAATATTTTATGTATCTCTCCTAGGGCCTTAAGTTATCTAACCTTATTCATCCCTGGAGGCTAATCAACAGCTATTGTGAATATCAAATATTTTATAAGGAATCATGTTTTGTTCTCTTGTATATCACATCCAAGAGCCCAACCCAACAGTGCTACTCCCAAATCCCCGTCAAAAACAAATCTATGTAGACAAATTGGATTTAGATTAAAAATCTAAGAGAAATTCTCATTCATAATCAATTTAAATCTGAATAGATTTATTTAGGCTTGTATAGCTTTCTTCTATTCACATGATATCATAAAACTCATGAAAAAATTAACAAACTTGCACCTACTTCTGATCAAGCAGGCTGGTCAATAATACTTTATCTCAAAAGAATATATTCCTCTGTATATGGGCACATCCATAATATTGTTTGGGTAGGACACGCCAATTTGATTATGACATCTCAAAAAACGCCATTTTGAAATACACCATCTTGATTTTTGCTATCTCAATTTTATAGTAAAAACACCATTTCAATTTACAGCATTGTGACTAAGAAAAAAGGGGTTTAAAATTTAAGATTTTTTAACTCCAAAAATAACCCAAAGAATTCTCAAAAAATAAAAGTTAAAAAACTTTTCTAGGCTTTAAAAAAGCTTTAGGATTCCAAATCTGCAATAAAAAGTGGGGTCAATTAGTAGCAACAAGGTTGTGTAAAGCCCAAAAGTTAAAATATACCCAAAAACAACCATTTTCATATATTATAACTATAAACTATACTTTAAAATAAGCATAGAATTGTACCAAATACTAAAAAAAGTCAAAGAAAAGTAAAATTAAAGGAAAAAAGAGATAAGATAAAATAGTGTTTATTGGAAAAGGGCTCAAACATTGGTAGAAAAAGCAACTGAGATAGCTTGGAGATGCTAAAGCTTTCTATCCTTAGGATGTTATTCAAGAATTACCTTGCTGATCTCTGTGTAATTTTTAACAGCCTTAGTCTTCTTGGGGGGTTGCCCTTGGACTTCATACTAGTCTTGAAGAGGCAGGCAGAGATGGCCTGCTGGGTTTTTAGATACACCATTATCTTGTTGAATTTAGCCTTCTGAACCCTGACCCTTGTAGCAACCTGGCTATGCCACCCTTCAAGGAAAGAGGTGGTCTTGATGAGGCTGTCTTTTACCTACTTATAGCAGTTCCATTGGATTGAGTCACCGCCTTTTCTGATGTGGTGTGCTCCCTGAAAAATAACAACCCATTGAGTTTCAAAATATTCAATAAAGGGCGCAAAGGCTTCCTGGTTGGCAAGGATATAAGGATGGCAGAAGAGGGTATTGTAAAAGGCATTAGTCTCCTCCTTTCTCACAAAAGCAAGGGCAGTGAAGTAGTTAAACACGTCCTTGGCTTCTTTAGTGGCTTCAGAGTTGACCAGCTCATGAAGATCAAAACACTTTTGGAGGTGGTAGCAGAGTGCCTACTGGAAGTGGAAGTAGCATCCCCGGGGGAGCTTTTGAAGACTCTAATGAAAGCATTTGCCTGAGCCTGTTTGAAATCCACTACCAGATATTTGTGGTAGGGAAGGCTTTCTGGCTGCTTTCTGGTTGGGATGGCTTCCTGTGACTGGGCCTTTTTCTTGCACCCTCTAGTTTTCTTTGGCTCCTCTTCAATGATTGGGAGGATTTCATCCAACTTGGCCTTCAAAATTGTAAGAGCATAGACATAAGTTTCCTGATTCTTGTTGGGAAGGAGATAGAAAACCAGGGGAAGAACCAGGTTTCCAACCTGCCTATGAATGTTCCAAAGCTGGCAAAAATGGTTTGGGCAGGTGGTTTGATCTTTGGTGGTTGGGATAACCTGGCAAAGAAACCTGTGGATCAGTTGATACAAAGGGATCAAAAGGCTTGGCGCAGTCATGGTCAGTAGTCAGGGCCTTAAATCTAGTGAACCTGTATGTATTGAGCCTAGCATGGCACCCAACATTATCACATTTATAGTGATGTTGGCGAATTGGTTTCTTTTCATTGTTACAGCTGAAGCTTTAGCCCTTGTAAACAAAGTTGGTTCCTCCTTTCTTAGTCATTATGGGGTAGCTGGCTGAGTATGTGGTGGGCACAGCAAAGGTGCCATTTCAATTGCAGATATTGTGGATGGTATTTAGATCCCAGAGCTTGATTTGGATATCTGCAGGAGCACGAGGCTCAGGATCCTGTTCCCCTTCCTCTTCATGCACTGATGTGGGATCAGAGTGGCAGTTGAATTTGAACAACTTCTCTTGGGGGTCTGAAGGTGAGTAAACAAAAGGAGAGTGGGGAGGGGTTGGGCTTGTTTTCTCAGGTTCTGGGGAAGGTGTGGGTGTCTTGGGGGAGCTTCACCCTTAGCAGGCTGCTTTTTAGGGGTATTTTTGGCCTTGAGAGGAGTGATCTTGGACTTGTTGGCCTTGGGCACAGCTTTGGTGGTAGGCTTGGGAGGCATCTAAAAGTGAATTAGTATCAAAATATGGGAAATTTGGGGGTTGTTTTTAAAGAGAAAAATAAAAATGTTTTTATTATAAAAGTAGTAATTCTTTTTACACATTATTGTACAAAAAGCCTGAAAATATATAATATCAAAATTTCAGTGTTTTTATTGGTAAAAAATAATTTTTTTTTTAGTAACTCAAGTATGCAAAACTTTGAGTTTTGACTGAAAACTTGCAGTCCAAAATGGTGTTTTCAAAGTGACGTAATTGAGGTGCTGTAGCTCAAAAACATAGTGTTTTTGACCATTTTTATATTAAATTAACAAATTACCAGTGGAGCTACCTCAACCAGGCCAAATAGTAAAACTTGAATTTCCCAAAAAAAGCTTATACAACTGGGATTAAAAAGTACTCAGTTGTTTAGAGGAGATAAATATATATATATCTGCAAATTTTCATATGTTTTCTTATATTTTTTATTAATATGATTTTTAACGTCAATTTGTACTTTTGAAAAGTGGAAAGCAATAATTGTGGTGGGGGAATTGATATAACGTAGCCTGGCTTCATATGCAATTTCCCCTTATTTTCCCATATCTATTGTGCTCATCAAATCAATTAGGTGATATGAAACTTGGTGGAATTTGAAGTGATGTAAATTGAAATAGTGTAATCATCCCCTATCATATTAAAATCAATATTAAAACATTTTATTAAGAGATCCCTTATCAACTTATCCATGTATAATAAAGTTATAAATTACATATAAAAACTGGTTTTTTTACCCAGCAATAATAATCACTAGAGGGACTATCATAGTGGCGTCTTTTTAGGTTGTTCTTAGTATAACTGCCTTAGATTAATACTATAGGAACATCTTCTGGCACTATATAACAGGCTTTATTTTAGTTTGGGTATAAGCTTATTTTAGTTAAAGATAAATAGTGTGATTCAAAATGGCGTAAAGTTGAGATGGTGTAAACACGCCCCACACTAAGTGATTTCATATGTAAATAAAGTTAGTGAAATAAGATTTAATTCATCTGACTTGAAGTGACAGAATTGAGATGGCGTAAATTTGAGATGCCACATTATAAAGGTATATGTAAGTTTTAACTATTTTATTGTTTATTTTTTGATTCAAAATCACTAACGCTAAAATCCCCATCTCAAATTTAATTTGGATGGCGTAAATTGAAGTGCTGTTTTCAAAATGACGTATCCTACCATTCTTTGCTAGCAGGATATGATTCAACCCTCAACCATAATCCAGCTGAGTCCATAATTTCTCCCTCCCTAAGAGTTTTAATCTCTCCAGAAGAAATTGAGCTCTACTCTTATTTATTTCATATATCAGTTGATCATTTATCACTTTTCTTGTTATGAGTGTGGAAAAAAGTTTGGTAGACTTTTCAGGCATAAGCTAATGACGGCCAAATAAAGTTATGTTACCTAATCAAAGTTGATTAGTGTTGTTATGCTTTTTGCCAAACTACAATTCTTGATCTTTTGCTCTTCAGGCCTTCTGGGTGCTAATAATGGAAACATCAATTATTAACATACATAGGTAAATTTATGCCCTGTATGAGTAATCTACAGGGTATTGAAATCATGATACCATCTTGGGTTATAATAAATGTTGGTTGTCAAATCACAATGATGGGTGTTTTTTGTTCCATTTCTTTGGGGTAGCTTTATAAGAGAGACCTATAGTGTACTGTGCAAGTATTAGATTCCTAATACTATTAATAGAGTATCTATATGAAGAACTAGATGCTGAAACTAGAAGCCTTGGTTGTTTAGGGAGTGGAGTTGTTTACTCTGTGATTAAAGCCCAGGCTAACCACTTGGGTGAAAGGGAAAAGGGATGCAACATTATATCAGCCTATGTAAGGAATAGTTGGAGGAACACCACTATTAACTTATACATTAGATAAAAAGCATGTGCTAGACCATCACTGGAAGCTCTTGGTGTCCCAGAGAAATGGTGAAAGATGCCTTGAACCATTTCTCTGAAGCAGTTTGTTCCAATGACAAAATAGGAATGATCCCCAGAGAAATGTTTCCCAGGTGTTTTTCCACAAAGTAAAAACTCTGATAGATCTCAGGGAATGCTTCCCAAGGCGCTTTTTTACAAGGTAAAAGAGTTGATTAACTTTGAGAAACTTTGACAGGTTTGGCAGTGTTAACACTTAAAATGGCAAAACCTTATCATATTTTTGGCAAAACGTTGACATTCCTATTCAGGGGTTGAAAAACTATCAGGATGGAATTAAAGCACTTTAAGATGTCTTTAAAGGGATTGTTGGTTAAGTTTGAGGTCCATTCTACTGATGAAGGGCATTGGTAAAAGATCCTGATATTAATTAAATAACACAGAAAATATATAAGGAATGTTTTAGGCTTTTAATAAGGTACACCTGAAAGCTGATTCTATGATAGTAAGAAAACTACAAGGAATCACTTAATCTTTTCAAGAAAACATCCTAAAGAGGAAATTATTAAAACAAGGGGCTCTATATCAGATATTAAACATTGGAACCAAAAACAACAGAGAGGGGGATATCTAGAAAATAATTCATTAATCATTATCTTATAGATTGATGCAATCTATATCCAGAAAGAACTGAAGAGCTGCATTGCAGTGAAAATGTAGAGCAATGGTACAAAAACCACCACAGAAGGTTTCTAAAGGGATCTTCCTTCTGAGGTTTAAATCAGGTTTGATCATGACCCCCCCCAAGGTTCTGCTTTTATAATAATGAAGGATTTCACTCATCATCTCATACCCTAACCCTGATCAATAAATAATTGTTGGAAGTTTTTTAAGAAGTCAAATCATAGCTTATTGCCAGATGTGGACTATTTGAGGATCACAAAAGATGTGAAGCTTTTTCCAAGGGACAAAGATTTTCTCTGGGAAGAGTTAACAAAGTTATTTCAAGGGCTTTATCAACCTCAGGATGGGCTGGCACCTCCAAGAAAATATGCAAAATGCACCAGAATGTTCATTGTAAAGCTAGTTGAGTAGTTTGAACGCTTGCAAATACAGCATAATGGCATTTCTGCATACCTAACTCACCTTAAGTATGACGCCCAACCCAGCTGGGCCCTAGCTTGGAACCAGGACACACCTGGGTAGCCTCTGGAAAGCAGGTATTCCACAGGGCTATATTTTATGTGTTTGATGCCATTATTTATGAGCCATCCCTTACTTTTTCCTTTGGTGATATCTTTCTCTCCATCTGTGATAGGGAGTTTAGGGTTATTAAATTTGGCAGTTATTTCTTTTCTAATGGATCATATCACACCAATAACTTTGGGTTCTTTAGTGGCTTATGAGCAGGCTATCTTGTTGTGTTAGCAATGGCTGTGGCAATGCACTTCTTTTGTTTTTTATCACCAGACATGGGTCCCACAATTTCCAGTGCAAATACTTTAAATATTTAGGCCATGTATATTGGTACTACAGGTTTTGGCTTTGCCTTTTAATAAGAGTGCTTTCACATTTTTTACATTATTTGAGGGCTTCTTTAATGCTGATTGATATGTTTGGCCACCAGTACCAAGCCTTGAGATATTTTTAAAAGCCTCTGCTGCAGCCTTGTCCTAAGCTTCTATGCTAACAAACAATATTGACAACTTCTTGTGTTGATAGGGCATGGGGGAAAGTATTAATACTAAAAACTATGTTTTAAAGGATACCATAGACCTTTTTTAACATTTTTTAGCTCTCAAGAACATTTTTTGAGTGTTCATAGTTGTTCCAGTGTGAGGCCTTCTTATAGATCTCCCACTATCAACATGGTCTAACCAGTAATTTCTGTTGATACAGAGTAAGTGCTTATGTATGGCCTTGAAATTATATCTGCAGTGTGTGGTTTTTTATTGATTTGTATTTGATGATCATAGGGTACCTTTAAATAAAGCTAATTTATTCAGCTTTTCTTCTTAGAGCGCTGCTGTTTTTTTGAAGGACACTAGTTATTTGTGGTTTTTTAACACTTTAAATATTTGTGCACTTTCCAGTAACAGCTCCACTTCATGAGGCAGTATACAATGGCTATCAATTTTTTGTTGTGGATGAGTATCTTTTCCCCCATCAGATATTTTTCTGAACTTGTACACAACAGGTGTAAAATATTTATCTGCTGTATGTATTTGAAGTACACTACCAATAGTGTGTTTAAAGCATCTGTTTCAGTTTTTAAATTCTGTAGCAGTTAGGATACTGGAGGATGGATGACTTAATTGTGTGTTCCTTGAGTAGGCAGAAGAGTTGTTCTTGTGGTGGGGTCCAGAAAAACTTTCTTGTCTTACCAGTGATTACAGATAGTGGGAAGTTAGCACTCTACAGTCTGTAGTAAATCTTATGAGATACATGATCATCCCCAATAAGGTCCAAAGTTCCCTTTTGTTCTTTGGTGAAATCATATTAGTTATAGCTCTTAATTTTCTATGGCCTAATTTTGCTTCATCCTTGCTAATGCTGTAACCTAAAAATGGTAGTTTGTTGGAGAATTCATACTTTGATGGCTTGGCAACCAATTAGTAGTCTTGAAGAGTAGTGAGTACTTTTCAGAAATCTTTCCAAGGTTGATCTTTGCTAGAGCTATAAGTATATTGTATTTTCTAGATATACTACAGCTCTTTTTTAATATATTTTTTGAAGACTTCATGATATAAGATAAATGTTTCTGGGTGCATTATTCATACTGAATTTCAAGAGTGCACATTTTAATGTATCATAATTGGTTCTGAATGCTTTCTTAGAGATGTCTTTGGGTTTGACTCAGAATTATTGATAGCCTTATGTGTGGTTGATTCTTGTAAATAAGTTGTTCCTCCCATGGCATCAAAAAGATCATCAATCAGGGGCATGAGATGGTCTTTCTTTATATTAACTTTATTAAGGTCTTTGTCATGACCAGGAGTAGTGCTATACCAAGGTGCCATAGATGGGGTCCACCTGTCAGGGTACCACAACACCAAAGCCCAATAAAAGAAGGGCAAGGAGTGGGACAAATACAGCATGCCAGATGCAAGTGGACAATAGGCACCAAGATGATACACTACAACCTCAGCAAGACTAAAGATGACTAAGATGACCATCCCATAGCAACTGTAGTCATAGGGAACAGCCTCAGCAGTGGGTTGTAAGATGAGGGAGCGGGAGGTATAAAGTGGCTGGTCTGCCCAGGGCTGGGCCCTAGTTGGTAGTCCATAGCTATAGGTTCTGTTGGTTCTACTAGGTAGAGTACTTGTGACTGAACTGTTTGGTTTGGTTGTGTCCAAGGTTAGAAAAGAATATGTGTTAGAAAGGCTAATACTACTCTGTGGATCATATACTTTATTAAACATTGTCTGTGTCTGGCTTGATTGTAGGGAAGTGTATTTTATACCACTCATCTGGTCTTCTTTGGAAGTGACTACTGGTAGCTCCTTGGTGAGCTCCAGTAGCCCATTCTTTAGTCACAGGTACTTTAGGTGAAGGAGAGGAGTTCTTGGGAACAGGGGATAGGGTCTCAGTAATCTTAGACTGGGTTGGGGAAGAAAAGTTCACTGGTTCTGAACCATTGGATTAGTTGGTTGACTAATAGCTGGGGACTATACTGGGAACTAAGTTTGGAACATCTGGTTTCATCTTGAATTCAGTCAGATTGTTGAAAGATGATTGGTGGTTAATTATATCAGGATCAATCATTTGGGGCTGGGGTTGCTTGGAAGGTGGTACTTGCTCATGGATGGAGGGATTGACATCTGCAGGTGAATCTTCCTGGCTGAGTAGCTCCTCTTCACTTATTGAGTCAATGAAATAGTTGTAAATTTCAGATGGTGTGTGAATTGCATTGACTTGGGACTCTTGTTCAACTGGCTTTATTTGATTTGGAGTTGGTTCTGAATAATCTTTCTGCAGGTGATGTTTCATCACATCAGTGGGTGTAATAGCATTAGCATTTGAGGTTGGCTGCAGGGTTGCAATTAAATCAGGACTGGATGGTGAAACTGGCGCAGTAATCTCTGTTTTTAAGAAGCTGGTTGGCTCAACTGGAACTTATTTATTTGCCAAGTTATTCATCAATCCCAGTTGATACTGGATTTGCTGAATAAACCAGAAAATTCATCAAAGTTTAGGTGGGAGCAACCCTGCTCATTTATAGCATTGGAGCCAGTGGCTCTGCTATTGTTGGGGGCTGCTAGCCCCCCTGGACCATTTGGTGTACTGGCCCTGGTTGTTGTCTTTCCTCTGGTAATATTTATACTGTTAAACCCAACTTCTCTTTCAAGAGTTGGCTCCCACCTGCCCTGGTGGTTTGACAGGGGTTTGATTTCCTTGGCAGGTTTGTGTGGTTGCCTGCACTTTTTTTACAGGGTTGTGTGTGGGTTTGAACCCAGTTGCTGTAATTTTGGGATTGATGGCCCTTACAATATTTATAATTAGTTACTAGCTCTAGAGTATTGTTTTTCTTAGCCAAAAAGAAGACTGATGTGTCAAACAGAAACTTAGAGAACTAAATAATTCCCTTTTCTAACATCTTTTATAGTTATTGATTTAATGTTTTATCTTATTGTGGGGTTAATTTTTAATTAGCTTTGCCTTCATAATATTCTATTTGATGTCAGTTTTTTATGTATGCCTCAATCAGGGGGGAAGTCCTGATATTATTTCTTGGAAGTCATCAGGCAATTCCTCAAAAGTTTTCTGGTAAATGGTATCCTGTTTTTACAAGGTGTTTGCATTATTGAACTGAATTACCTCATATGAAATGTTTCTCAATCAATTTTAATGGGGTATTTTTCATCTTTGGCTTTTAGTGATATTGACAAATACATGATATTTGTGAGGATTTCAAGGTATTTATGGTAGACTGGTTATACAATCCACCTCTTTGTATGGTAAGTGTAGGAATTTATCAGACAACTTGTTGTTCAGTTTTCCTAATCCATTCTAAGCCCATTACCATGTTATATTTTATTATGGGTATGATTGGGTCACTTAAAGTGGTCTTAACATCTCATAGTTGTGCTAGTGATTGATTTGCTTCTTTTTTAAGTATAAATTTCTGTCATTATCAATTGTTTTAAATTTCTCTTAGGCTATATGATTCCAAAAGACTGAAAAAAATTGTCAATAAGGGATCTATCTTCTCTAGTATTAAATAAAGCTAAGCCTTGTTAATGTCAAAAGCAAAAAGTTCAATTGAGAAGTTTAATTTTTAGACTGGATTAAAAATTATGAGATTTTTAAATGGCTTTTTGATAATAGTTTTATAAGCTGTTAAGATAAACAAAATCATCTCAGTATAAATGAAATTTAATTAGCTATATGCCTTTGAATGTGAAGATTTGGAAGACATTGACCAACTTGATTTGTAATGGTTAACTTTATTGGGTCCTATACAAGTAGGTAAAATTCTGCCCCTTGGCATTTACAGCCAACACCTTATATAGGGGTATTCTCATATTATTAATCATCAGTCACTGGCAATGTCTTCTAGGACATTCCAGCGCACTGTAGAGTCTTGGTTGGGCTGGTGGAAAAAAGGACAACCTTCTATTTTAGGGCACAATCCCGCAATGCCTAGCACAAGGATACCCTCGTGCGCATTAATCGGTGATCCTTTTCAGATATACAATCACTTATCCAGTTCCAATAAAGAGTTGAATTAGTCATTCAAATTGAACCAGCGCCTCAGCGTTATTTCCTCTCAAAGCCTGGCGCCAAAGCATCATTATTGAGTATTGCAGCGCTCTGGCACAACACCCGCAATTAGTGTGCTAGCGTCCAGCACTTGATGTAAACTATAGTGGCGCTCTGGCATAAGAATAATTAATGCTGGTGCTGTGGCGCTTAGTATTTAAGGTGGTGGTGACGTGGCGTGATCAATCCTTGGCAACAACTGCATGGGTCACTAATCATGCATTTAATCTTGTGATAAGTTGACACTAATTTCCAAAAGGGTAATTGATTGGCCCTGGTTAATTGCCA